>BGNK01003343.1:0-77068 GCA_003297005.1 Symbiodinium sp. clade A Y106 | reverse complement strand
GCCCCTGAACCATGGTATACGGATGCCAAGCTCCACGAAGACAAACCAAACCCTGAGGAGGAGCACCGATCACTGGTCCCATCCGCGTTGTCTCCACTGGAGGCCTTGGCGGTGGAGGGGGCAAATCTCTCATTGACACCGGAGAACCACTAACTCCCTCACATCCCACATAGCGACCAAGATCACCGCCAGGACCTCGAACACCAAGACCCTGCCGATGATCCCATTCTTGAAGAAGCCACCTTCTCCGAAGTTCCTCTTCCCTTTGAATCACTTCTTCCACTGTCGGTCCTGCTCCAGACCATCCCGACGCACANCCATTCTTGAAGAAGCCACCTTCTCCGAAGTTCCTCTTCCCTTTGAATCACTTCTTCCACTGTCGGTCCTGCTCCAGACCATCCCGACGCACACACCGGCAGACTTGATCCTGGCCACGTGCTCGAGGGCCCCATGTTCCTTAGACACGGCCCGAAACTTTGGGGCTCCATAGTCGTCGAGGGCCTAGACATACTCTGACACTCCATTGTTTGCAACACCGGAGGCATACTCAAAGGCANACGGCCCGAAACTTTGGGGCTCCATAGTCGTCGAGGGCCTAGACATACTCTGACACTCCATTGTTTGCAACACCGGAGGCATACTCAAAGGCACAGTCACCTGAGAGGTACCCGGGGGCCCAGATGTTCCTTGGCACGGCCACGCACTCGACGACGCAGTTATTCCTGGAGGCGAGGACATACTTTGGGATTCCTTCATTCTTGGTAACGAAGAGGTACTAAGGGGCTCGGTTATTCCTNAGGACATACTTTGGGATTCCTTCATTCTTGGTAACGAAGAGGTACTAAGGGGCTCGGTTATTCCTGGAGGCGAGGACATACTCTGGGATTCAGTCATTCTTGGTAACGAAGATGTACTACGGCGCTCAGGTTCTCTTGGAGCCTCACGCCCTTCAGGAGCCTGTGACCTCATCACAGCTTCCACTGTCCGCGTCACCACTGAGTCAAGGATCGGCTGACCCCTGCCACTCTCAGAGTCCCCTGCCAAAGGATCACCTTCCAAGAAAAACGGACGATCTGCCAGCGCCAGCGGCCCTAGCAAAGCTCCAGGAACGCCTCTTTTTGCCTCTTCCGCCCTTCGTCGAGCGGTTTCGCTGCTGTCACTGCTGAAGGTCCCCTCCATGATCCTTGCCGTACTCGCCAAAGGTCTCATCATTCCCATGCCACCAACATCGCTCCCTTCTCCCACGCGAAGGCCAGCCAGCTGCTGGTTAAGGCGGTCTACATCCGCCCATGCAAAAAGTCCAGCTTGCGGGGTTACAGGAGTCATCGCAGAGCTCTCACCGGCAGATCCTGCTCCTCCACCAGCCGCGGAGCCTGCGGTGCAGTCCGAGGCGACTGCTGAGCGCGAGGTTAGGGACCCCGAAGAACGACGTCATCTTCAAGAAGTCCGCGTTCAAGATGAGGTGGTGGAGCCGAACTATGATGGTGNGCGGAGGTCTGAGGAGGCTGCCCGCCAGAGGTCGACTCAACTCCATCCAACGGACGAAGGGAGTCGACTTGGCTTCCCTGGCTTCCGTGCCCCTCTATCCTCCCTCCTGACTCACCATCGTAGTTCGGCTCCACAACCTCATCTTGAGCGCGGACTTCTTGAAGATGACGTCGTTCTTCGGGGTCCCTAACCTCGCGCTCAGCAGTCGCCTCGGACTGCACCGCAGGCTCCACCCGCTGGTCGTCCTCAGCCAGCGGCGATTCCATGNGAGCCTCTTACACGCCGCTCGGCGTTGGGCTCATAACCCTCGTAAACGAAGCACGCTATTTTGAGATTTCAAAGCCTGCACACATGCTCAAGATCACATGTACACTTCAGCGCACAGAAGAAGAAACCCTGCTCAGGCTTTTTGGCCGATCTTCCCAGTTTGCCCAATCCCCATAACAAGGGAAACATCGTGCGAGAGAACCCTCCAAACTGAAAGATAGGGTTGGGATCTCACAAGTCTGGGCTTCGCATTTAGGGCTTTTCGAGGGTTGTTGTTCTCGTAGAATGGTTTGGGACTTGCTGCTCTGAGCTTTGTAGCTTCAGAAATTTAGGACCACGTCTTCTCACACGGGCTTGTGCTGGCAGGAGCAGCCAAAGTTGACGAGAGCAAGCGACAGGCGCGAAGCCCGAAATTCAGCTACCAAGTTCCAAATGTCCTGATGCCATCAAGTGACCCACAGAAGCACCACGAGTCCCAATTGATAACTTCGGGCATAGGATCTTGGGGTTGAAGGGTTCGAGGGCAAAGCAATCCCTTTGATGTCGGTTTTGGGGTCTCTGCGGCCCAAGCCCGGGGCTTTATCTCCCGTGGCAGGAAGGGTCGGTTCAACGCGGTTCGGTTTACGGTTTATAAGGGCTTACCTTAACCACACCCTAAACCCTAAACCCTAAACCACAAAACAAGGCCAAGGAACCATGAAGGGAATTCATCCTCAGGGACTGTGGGGTTTCTTGAGGTCCAGGGTATTTGGGTATGGGGAACTCTGAGTTGAGGGTTGTGAGGTGCCATGTCGCGACCAATCTTGGCAGTAACATGGCAGTCTTGTAGCAATACCGACTATGACAAAGACTCACAAAGGAGATTCGACTCGTTTGACCCGCCCCAAGAGTCCTAGACCCTAGACCCTAAAGCTTAATTTGGTGGGAGGGAAAAAAGCTTAGTACTAAGGTTCATCACATGTTAAAAAGCAGCACGAAAACACTATTTCCTAAAACCCCGAAAAGCATGAACTCCTAAACCCCAAACCCCTACACCCTAGACCCTGAAAGTTTAGGAGACTGCTGCTCGTGTCGCTGCTGCGTGTGGCTCTCAGTTTCTTTGGTCTCTGGCCAGGGATTTGCGCGGGCCGCCGTAACACAGTGGGCTTAACTTTTCGAAATGCTTAAGGGGAGGTATGTTATAGTATATGCATACTCAGAAACCCAAAGGAATGCCCTTGTTAATTCTTCCGACCCCTATAGTACGTGCAGCAAGAAAGATAAGTCTGATGGAATCGCAGGCGGACAGACAACCCTAAACCCTAGACCGCATTACTCAGAGGTCAACCCCTGAATCGGCTTTCAGGGGTCAGGGTTTGGGCTTTTAGGGTTTAATCTGTAGAGTTTGGGCTTTAGGGTTTGGGCTTTAGGATTTTAATGTTTGAATTTTGGGGTGAACTGACCTTGGGACCCTGCTTTCACCGCCATCTTCTGGGTGTTTCTGTTTCTGGCAGGTACAGCCTAGCAACGTCACAGGAGGGAATCCTGTTCAGGATAGCACACCCATGCAAAGAGATGCCTGGTTGGGATTGCGGTTTGTGCGTGGATGTTTGTGTGGGTAAGGTGGCGGAGTTGTGAAACTCCCTTGGCGCGAGCTTACAGCAATCCTCGTGTCATAGCCTCTCCCGGAAAGTCGGAAAACATGGCAGCGGAGGACCAATTATCGTCACATGGTAAGGCCTTCGAGGTAGTAGGTGGAAACAGCCGAGGCCACTTCAGCTTCACCACATTGTGAAGTAGTAGGTTTTCCGTTATTCTACATGCGTTCCACGAGCTATGCAGGGCTTCCGTATCTTTGTTCGGCAAAGCCGCTGTTCTTATTCTGAAACAAGGTCCAAGCTTCTTCGACAACTTGGGCCACTTGAGGGTGTAAGAAAACGATGATTCCCTAATATGCTTCCCAACCAAACCCTTTAATTCATAAACACCTGTGAGTCCGCCTTGTAAGGCCTTAGTCTACATACATGGGCCCCCCATAAGTTGGTCTCTTTGCAAAGGCGTGGTCCAGCTGCCAGGCCGGCTTCTCAGAACAGGAAGGCTAAAGGCCACAGACATCAGGGCTTGCGGGGTGGACGGTTTAGGGTTTAGGTTGGGCTTAGGGTTTGGAGCTTCGGAGGTTTATTTGGGTTTGTGGTTTTCGGTTCCCCAAGGCTCATCTCCATCAGAAGTTCATTTTCTGAGGCTCCACAAAAACCCCCTCAAAGGGTTTCGAATCTTGCTATGAGCATGTGCCAACCAAAGGTCGGATTGGAGAAGCCAAAGAACGCCCACACTCTGTGCCTGCAAATCCGTTCAATCCATGTCATGTTTTTTTGTTTTGCGACCTGCTACATGCCTTCTCAATCCCGCAGCCGCTTGCAATTCCCAGCAAGCTTGCAGAAAGACAGAAGCTTGATCAGATCACGACGGCCTGTAAACGTCTGCCTAAGGCCAACCGGACCCTCGAGGACAACTTACTGCCTGGAGTTGAACTCCGTGCAGACCTTCAACATGCTGGACACCCCATGCACATGCCACAGTGCCCATCATGATGTGCGGGCAATCGGTATGACGATGATTGTGATGCTGATGAGCATGCGGCTGGTAATGGCAATGGTGATGGTAATGGTGATGACGGCGATGGTGAGATAGAGCTTATGCTTACGTCGATGATGACTATGTCGGTGATGATGACGAGGATGACGACGGTGCCGGTGATGGTGACAAGTTCGGAGACTATGATGATAACGATGTTCAAGGCGACCATGATGTTGATGATGCTAAAGGCGAGGATGAGGAGCATGCTGATGATGCTGGCGATGATGATGATTGTGGCGGAGGTGGTGTGGCTGGGATGGAGGTGACTATGGCGATTGTGATGATGATGACGATGATGATGAGGATGATGGCGATGATGTCGTTGACGATGGTGTTAAGGGCGATGCTGTTCATGTTTGTGCCGGTGGTCATTGTGGTGGTGATGTTCATGACGATGATGATGTTGAAGCTGGTTGCAATGAGGACACTGAGGAAGATGACCATGATGTTGATGATGGCGATGATGACCATGAGGATGTGTCGATCGTAGCACTGATGGCTACTACCATGTAGGCGGCAACGACTGCTGCTGCTCATGTTGGCTATCTATGACAAATTGATTGTAAACCCTAATTGAGTCCCAAACCCCTGGTGAGGACACGGTGCTCACCGACGACCTTTTCTTCGCCATGGTGTGGACCTTGAGACAACCCCAACAGGCTTGAGTTGAGGAATTACAGGGTTTTAGGTGTGGGGTATGAAGGGAGCAGCGCTTGGGGCTAGCGTATTGATCAAGCGATCTAAGGGTGTAGGGGTTGCATTCAGGAAATTTCGGGTTTCATTCGGGATTAGGGCAATAAAGTTCTCATAGTTGAAGCAATGCTTCCCTTAGCCCTTAGGCAGGAATCGACGGGGAGTCAGGCTAATGAATTGCTGTAGGTTTGTCGTGCAAGTTTACCAGTTTAGAGGTGCAAGCTTAGGGTTTAGGATGCAGGGCCTTCAAGGGCGTGGGGTTTAAAGCCCAAGTTTTCAGTACGGTACAAGTGCAGGGCTTATAGCTTTGAGTAGGCCGAAAGCATCGAATCTCAGGCTTTCGCAACACTTGGAAGCCCTTGATTGTTAGAGCCAGCCCTCAGCGAGATTGAGGTCCCAACGTTCTGCCTGTGGTTCAGGTGTAGTGACACGCCTTCAGCAAAGGCTCGGCACCCCCCTCGCGCCTGCAACTCTGATCATGACATTTGCTCCAACTCCTTCAATTGCAGATACTTGGAGTGTACGGTTTCTGTTTCAACCTTTGTGCTTTAAGCTCGGTCAGACTGATTTAGCCAGGCAGGATGCAAGCTATTCCCGCTACCAAGGATGCCATCAGGCAAGATCAACTACGGCGCAGCCGGTGAGGGCACGCACAGGGCATGGTAATTATGGCCATATGGCCTACAGGGCTTGCACCTAGACCTAAAGTCCCCTCAATCTTGAGCCCGAAACTTAAGACTGAGACTAGCAACGCCGCGGATACATACAGACTCAGGATATGCCCCAAGAGCTTTGAACCCGCAGCAGAAGCCCTAATTTATACTTAATAGGAATACTCCTTAAGCCATGTAGTTAATCAGGAGCTCTACATACTGCAAGGAATGTCTTGAATTTTTGCAAATTCGATTGGGGTTTTGGGTTTCGTGGATTAGGCCGCCGGCTTGGAGCCTTCAGAACTTACTTCTTTGCAAGGCAGCCAGCCTTTGCTCATTGAAACAGACCCGAACACCACTACAATCTTGGGAGTGCAGTACAGGAATATCTGATACTGGTAGGATGCCGTTATAGCCCCGCTAAAATTGCAGTATGGTATAACCCGATCTAAAGGGATTAGGGTTCCTATATATTAGCAATTTGGCTTCGGGCTCAATCTTGAGGGCTGAGTTGCCTGAAACTCCACAGCCCAAGACCCAGAAAAGCCGGAACCACAAGCCGTGCTGAGGTCGAAGTCACTCTATATAACCCTTTGCAACCCTAGACCCCGGAGCAAAACATTGAAAATTTCTAAACCGTACTTCCTGTTCAGGATTGAGGGTGCTGCGAGGCGTCTTCGGTAAATGGAGCCCGTGGGGGTAGAGTTTAAGTTCGAGGCTCAGTGACTCGGCATTATGCCGACCTTAAATCTAAATCCCCGAATCCTAACCCCTAAACCCTAAACCGTCATGCCCTGCCTGCCTTGTACGAGTGCGAGCGTCGAAACCGTCATAGGGGTTGAGGATTGTATATAGCCTGAACACAAGAAGCCGAAACAGTTGTGGTTTTTAAGAGCATCCTCGAGTGAGCCCTAATCTTGACATGGCTTTCATGGCGCTAATGTAGTTGCTTGAACAGTGACGAGGGTGTTGTTGCATGTTGTAGTTTTGGGGCAAGCTGACCCTTCCCCACACATTTCCAGTCTCGGCTGGCTTCCTTGAGCCTTTCGGCTCTGACCTGATCAGAGGCTTCTAAAGAAAGGGGGTGTTGGGATGTCCGGGCGCTTTGTCAAGCTCCTGTCCGTCTGCAGGGGCCGTGAGAGTCTCAGAGTTTAGGATTCAGCCAAGGCTCCATATTTATTGCCGCAGGTAGACAGAAGGTCGTAACACTCACATTGTGGGACAGACTTGTCGCCTCTTTGTACCGGTTCTGCACAGCTCAGTATGAGCAAGTACTGATGTCATTGAAGTCACCTGATCTTCCAACCTCATGTGTCCCAGTCGCATTCAACATGTATTCGTCAACTCTGGTTCGAAGTGCTGCCCACAAGCTGGCTTTCAACCCTCATGTTGCTGACACGGCATTTCTAAGCTGCTCCAGACGCAAGTGTTTAGACTGGGCTGGTACTATTTGGACATCCCTACAAAGTATCGACCGCAACCGATAGTGTGCAAGTGTTGCTCCCAAAGATTACTTGTATGAGTATCGTATGAAATCGCAGTCTACGGGGCCAGACCTGTGTCTCAGCATCCTGCTTACAGTACATGTTGCCACTCTCTGCGTTGAGCCGAGCTTGTCAGGATGAACCTGAGCACCGCACTGTGCTTCGATGAGCGGAGCCCGCTTTAAAGGATTATGTTTGTCTCTGTCTCTCCCTCTTTTTCTCATTGTGAGGTTTAGGGCTTATAGGCTTGATGATGCGTGAGCTGGATTTTTGTACCACCCCTTGGTTGACAACTCTCCCACGAAAAGGCTGCCCCAGCGCCAGGTGCCAGCCTGGGCGGTGTATTGGTCTGGGTGCCACGTGTGCTCCGTAGCTTTGACAGCTTCATCAAACTCTCGCGACGCAACATTGGATTCTAGTGATTGAGCCTACCTCAGTTATGCGCTTAAGCTACATCAGCCTTGCAAAGTGTGCTGAATCAAGTTACCACTGTCTGTAGTAGGCCCCCAGCCAAGCACTGTCGTTTGGAAGGGACATGACCGGAGATCCTTCCTAAGGAGTGCTAGTTCGACGGCGAACATGATGAAACAACGAAATGCATCAGCACACAGGTAAGCAGACCGACCCCGTGTCCTAGGTCGTTCTTCACATGTGTTGGGGACACCATCTTCTTGAGGTGTGAAGGGTACAGCACATCTTCGACAACACAAGTGATGCTGGCGATCACAAGCTGCAGTCATCATCCCGGTAGCCGGTTCAACATGTACCAATCTCACCTGCACATGCTATTCCCAGACAGTCATTCTGACAGACAAGCACTTCGTGGGCCAGGACAGAGCACCTGGACGTCCAGCGTGATCTGAGCTACCTCGTTACCGATATGTTTTATGTGCGACTTTGGGCTTACCGTTGCAGGGATGTAGACAACCTAGCCTCATTAAGTTCCGAAGTGCCGCAGATAGGGTTGTCTTGTTTCCGGTGGAGGATTCCAGAACTGCATGTGCAATTGATTTTAAAACCTGTACATCTAACTTTGAGAGGTGTTGTTGAAGACTGTGTTCTGCTTGTCTGGCACAGGTCCGTCTCTTTGCGCAGGTCTATCCGCAAATGCTTGTAGATCGGGTATGTAAGTGTATGTAAGTCGCTTCAAGCGAGATTCACACATATGCAGTATTGGTGGTTGCTGACATGGATTGGATTTTGCCTTAGGCATACCTGTTGATCGCGTGGATTTGGACCTGCTTCGGTGCAAATCCGGAGCAGTCTCCGATTCGGAGCCTAGCATTTCCATGATTCCATTGTTCGGCTAACGCAGGGGTTCGTAGCGACACCGCGCGGAGCCTAAACCACGCCCACTGCCTTACTCTTGCGGCCGGAAGTTCCCAAAATGGCTTAGGGCTTCGAGCTGAGGGTGTGGCAAGGCTCTAATTGACCTGGAACCTTAGAGGTAAATGGTACTTGGACTGGTTTTGCTGCGTTTCGCTACCGTCACTCTGGAAATCCACATTCACCCAACACGTCCGGCAGACATCAGACACCTCATGAAGGGGTTGTGCTGTGTATCAGAGAGCATAAGTTCACTCCAGAAGTGTTCACGGCAGTGAAAACGACCGACCATAAAACTAACGCTCATACTACAAATACTAATACGAATACTAGAACGAGGACTACGGTTTACGAATTCTAATACTTAATACTAATACCAGTACTACAGACATGGAGAAGAGAGCGAAGATGAGGAGAGGCTGGAGTCCAGCAAGTCCAGCAAGGAACAAGAGCTTTCACGGTTTATTTTCGTGTGACCACACGAGCCTGCGAAGGTGCATAATGTGTACACAGAACGCAGGCAGAGACCGAAGAAGAGAAGTAGGAATGGGGAGCACCGTTGACATCACCTCTAGACATCACGCTTAGAACTCTCAGTTTGAGGGTGGGGTGACGATACACGAAATGCGATTAAACACATGGCAAGGATTAAGTATACTTCACCTTTCGTGTTTTGTTGGGAGCTGCACTAGCTACGGGGCTCCAAGGTTCATGTTGAAACCTTGGGGCAGCGGTTGGCATCTCGAGGTTAGGGTTTGATAAAGGTTTACAGGGTTGACGGTTTACAGGTTGCGCCGGGGCCTTTTCCGCATGCAGCTGCAGATGATCGGAAGGCAGGAGCGCCACAAAATACAAGCCCAGCATTGGCGCATGTCGTCCTAGTATGGTAATCTTTTTTTCTCAGGCATGCTGGCCTTACCCATCAAATATGCGGTCTTGCCTAGTTTCAGGTATGCATGCAGACATGTAGGTATGTAGGCGTATGTATAGTGGTGTATGTATGTATGTATGTATGTATGTATGTATGTATGTATGTATGTATGTATGTATGTATGTATGTTAAGTTATGTATGTATGTATGTATGTATGTTTGTATATGTAGGTGTATGTATGTATGTACGTATGTATGTATGTATGTATGTATGTGTATATGTATATGTATATGTATATGTATGTGTATATGTATATGTATATGTATATGTATATGTAGGTGTATGCACGTATGTACGTATGTATGTTTGTTCGTTTGCATGTGTGTATGTATGTATGTATGCATGTATGTGTGTAAGGTATGTGTGCACGCACACACACACATACATTTATCCTCCTGTTGATTAATTTGCCTTCATTTGCATGTTCATACTCGCGGTTCATTCGATGAGAGTGAGAGAGAGAGCGAGAGAGAGAGAGAGAGATACATACAGAGAGAGGTAGACATAGAAGGCAAGAAAGAAAGAAAGACATAAAGAAATACAGAAAGATAGACACACAGAGAGAGAGAGAGAGAGAGCGAGCGAGCGAGGGAGGGAGGGAGGGAGGGAGAGAGCGAGAGAGAGAGAGAGAGAGGGAGAGGGAGAGGGAGAGGGAGAGGGAGAGAATGAGAGAGAAAGTCAGAAAATGAGAGAAAACAATTAGAGTGAGAGTGGTAGAGGGTGAGTGAGTCAGAGCGGGAAGAGTGCTTCCGCGGGCCCTAAACTCGCCCGAAAGAAGCTTTCACCGTGTTCTATAGTTCCGAATGCCAGGTTCTGCGATGCAACAGAAATCGGGGCTCCTTCATCAGACCCTTCTTTTTGTTTTCTGCTGAGGGCGTTGATGGATCTGGAGCGGAAATTCCAGCAACATGTCCTCCCAGATTGGGGTGCTTTGTAGTGATATAGTGTCGACCTAAGGAGTCAACGGCCTTGCGACCCATTGCGACCCTGAAGCACTCGGCTGCCCAGCCAACCTTCCGTGCGGCTTTGTGGCTCCAAGATTAGGCTGTCGATGTCAGTTAAGCCAGTCCAGGACAATTCAGGGCTCGGAGGTGTAGCTTCGGGCGCAGAGTTATGAGCAGCACAGCTGAAGGAGTATGATCTGAGTAGCATGAGAGCCCTTGAGGCGCCAAACCCCTACAACTGACCAGCCGTACCCCCACGCACAGCCCTACTCGCCGAGTTGCTTCTTCCGGCCAGTCTCAGAAAGAGGGCTTCAGCCAATTGTCAATTGTAGCAAGCAAGTGCAGAGCTTGGGGAGGACGTTTGGTTTGGTTGGCATCCTCGTTGCCTCACGGACCTCTTGGTCTTGTCAAGGGGGTGAAGCGATGGATGGCCTCCGGATTATCGCCTTCACTGAGAAGGATTGGCTTTGGGTTTGGTATTGAGGGCTTATATATGGGTTTGGGAGTCTTGAATCTGTGTGATGAGTGAGATGGACGGAAGAAAGGGGTTGTGAGACTGCCGAAATTGAGGGTGTGATCGAAACGGTGTTTTTTGTTTCACTTGGTGGGGGGCCGTAAGAGGCTGGCGTCGGAGCGAGAGAAATCCGCCCGGTTCAACCTAAGAACAGCATGAATCTGGCTGCATGTCGTGATTTTGCTAGGATGATCTCGGATGCAGAGTTCTGCATTGAGTGCTTGGGATGGCATACAAGTCGGCGTCAGCAAGCACCTATAATGCCGTGCTTGTGCACCCTTATGGTTTCTTAAAGCCGAAGATGGCCTCGACGCCATGACGTTTCAGCAGGACCTCCAAGATAAGCTGGCCAAACACTTTGCTGAGCAGATCGCGAGGTGGGAAGATCTGTTGCTTGTGCGAAGAGCAGGGCCCATTAAACCTACTGATCTGGGAAACCGTAAGAGTGATAATCGTCAAGTCCATCTCTCAAGACTGTCAATTGTGTGGTTCTGCATTAACGACTTGAGTTGTTTCCACCGCCTAGATCTTGCGCCTGCTCGTCAGAAATGCTTGAAGTCGACTCGAAATATCCGGGACGTTGCCGTCGTAGCCTGCAAGATCGCAACATAAAATGGCCAGCCGGTGTAGCAGCAGCAGGAGCAAGAGCAGGAGCAGGTACAGGTAGTGGAAGTGTGTTAGTAGCAGTACCAGTCGTAGTAGGCGTACTAGCCGTAGAAGCAGTACTAATACTAATAGGAATAGGTGTAGGAGTTGGAGTAGGGGGAGTAGTAGTAGGAGTAGTAGTAGTAGTAGTCGTAGTAGTCGTGGTGGTGGTGGTGGTTGTTGTTGTCGCTGTAGCAGAAGCTCTACAGCAGTAGGAGCAGGAGCAGTAGCAGCTGAAACAACAGCAGGTCCAATCTGGGATTCAGTCATAGACTTCTCAGTGTAGAAGTCAGGGGGAGTTCCTGTATTGTGTTAGACCGCTAGAGTTCTAGTTCTGCCGGAATGGACGCTAAGACTAGGCCAGAGGTCCGAAATTCCCGCCACAAAGCCTGAGACGCTCTCAAGGTTGGGGATTTGGGGTTCGGGGATTAAGTCGTAAGCTTAGAGCCACAATCGAAGATCTCCAACCCAGCGGGCAGTCGAGTTTCAGCCAATCTCGATTCTTGAACCCAGCCCTTGGAACAAATTATGCTTCCTCATCTGGACTTCCCATGCAAAGCCGGTGCATTCCTGAATAGACAACGTGATATAGCCCGTATACAAGGTTCGCGTTTTTTTGGTATAGTTGTGGAACGTGCGCAGCAGTCCCAAAACGGCTGAGACATTGGATCGGACAATGCTTCCGTGTGTTGAGCACGCACCGCCGTAGCAGCAGCATTCTACCAGCACGAATGCACATTATGTGCTATGAGAGTATTATTGCGGATATCTAAACTGACGGCTGCTGGCTTCGGCAACTTGCAACCCTAGGCTTGGACTCTTCCACCGCAGGTATCAGAAGTGCAACTCCTCGAACTGCGTCTTCGGTATTTCGGGCTCGTACCGCACTCAGCTGGGTCAAGAGCGGGATTCCTTCTGCTTGGGGCAGATCGGGGCCATCTTCGCCGAGACAAGCGCAAACCCTAATTTTTAACTTCACCTAGAGAGTGTATTTTGGCCTTGCCTTGCTTGTTCACAGAGCCTGCTTATAAAGCTCAAACCCACTTTTCATGGTTTGTGTCGAGGCCTGGTCTAATTTTCTACCTGGGTGCTTCGGGTCTAGCGATGATGTCACAGGTCTGTTGCTGCGTTGGAGGAGGCTATGTACAGGTTTCAGTGCGCCGTTGACTACTGAAGCCTTTCCAGAACCGAAGCGGTGTGGTCGAAGGACTTCTGCAACAAAAACCCAAAAGTTGTCCTTGAACACCGACACTACAAACTGGGAGCTAGCGTAGGAGTCCAGTCCATTTTAGGGTTCATTCAATAGGTTTTCTGTACGGTTACTGTTGCGTCACACGGTTCGTCTTAGCAGCTTGCGACCTTGTCCGTATCTGCCGGTTTGGAAGAACAGGGCTTGTCTTTGCGGGGTGTTACTATATCTTCTCGACTGAAGGCCGTACATAGTTGCAATGCAAAAAACTCTCGGCAGATCTGCGAATCTACATCCGAAACTCCCAAGCAGGCCAACCTTTGCGCGAAAGTAGTTGTGCCGATTAGGACCCCTCTTCCTGGAGCCTTTCAGCCTTCAGCTTGCAACCCTGCACTATAAGCCGTACAGCGAACTTCAACCCCAGACCGTCGACGGGAGCAAAAGGTCTTCAATCTGCTAGGCTCTGCTGGACTTTAAACCCAACGTACCGGAAAGGAATGGCCATTCTCGAAGAAGTCGAGCGAGGGAGGTGGGAGGGCTTCGTGCACGAGTTCCAGACTGAGTTGGGGTTTTAGGTTTTGAGTTTGAAAGAGCACACGTTTCTCATAGTTCATGATGGCTGATTGCAAGATTTGGGTTTCTATGGACGCCGAGAGCTATCTTGGTCAACCGTTCGTTCTGGATGAGGATGCAGGACACGTATCGAGGTATCATGTGTTCATAGGGCTCTTCACTGCATGCGCATACCCCTTCCACCGAGGGAAAGCGGGTTAGTGTCTGCGTAACAGGCCTTTCGAACAGCAGCCGTCCCTAGAACCACAACCCCCGCAGCACTACAAGCAGGTCCCTGCAGCTCTGGCTCCACGAGCCTGAGCACAGTTTTTGAGTCCTTGCCCTCCTGCTCCGAATTCCGCTGCAGTCGTTGTTTCAAAAAAAGGGACAGCCACAACCTGAACACAAGCCGTGCATGAAGTGGTCTTGCGGTCTTGTGCGTGAACGAAGGTTTCTGCAGTTCTTGACATCAATCAGCATACCACGTTACTTATTGGTCTATCTGAACTGTGGTGCTGAACTTATGAGCCTTATCAACCATTCCTGTGATAGGACATGTTTGACACATCCAGTTAAGTAAAACCCTTCTTCATGAAGCCTGTAACCTAAGTCCTGAACCGTTGAACCCATCCCCCGAAAGTAGGTCTTTGCGGCTCTCGCTTCATGGACGGAGCCAGCCGTTGCTGCGAACTCAGTCCTGCCAATCTTCAGCATTTGCCGCCATATCATCCGTTCTCACGCATGAACCAAGCCAATCCTACCCTCTAACTTCTCGAGACCCGGAGCCTTTGAGTTTCACAAACATACGCCTTTATTCCTCAGAAGATGAGCGGACTTTCAGCAAGAAGTAAATCTAAACTCCAATTATACACCAAGTATGTATACTGTACACTACAAGGTCGGGACACGGCGCTTGTTGTTGGAGCAGCATATCTCGAATAATAATGGCTATTGTCGAAGTACCCATGGGTAAGGAGCATCCGACCCCCCTTAAGTGTCCCTAACATGAGCAACTGGAAGCCGAAGTTCGTGTATGAGAGCATACCAAGCAGTGTTGGAGACCCGCAGTGTTGGAACCAGTCCTGCTCGACCGCCACACTTTCTGCGGGAGATTGTTCGCTGTCAACGAATCTTACCGTCTTGTTTCCCGATCGCGGAAGCCGCATCACAAGCTTGACAGACTGAAGGATTGCAGCCGGAGCCTGGCACAGGTCACCCAGCAGCGTTATCCCTTGAATCTAAAATGTCAAATGTCCGAGCCGCTATTCGCTGCACGGCTAATTAGATGAAGCCAGGATCCGGCAAGTACAAGGCCCTTACTTTGAAGCTTGCGAAGTCGATGGCAACTGTGATCACTCTCCACATCCCGCAACGCCCGTCATGTATGCCAACCTCAAAGCGAAGACTCGACAAAAAGAAGCTACAAGTGCCGGGTAGCTTCTGCTGGTCACCGTTCTATTCTGAAAAGCAGAAAAGCAGCAGCGCTTGTGTCTGCTTTCCTTGTGTATGCCTGTAGCACGCTTGCAATGCCTTCCTGCATCACACGAAATGGCATACAACACATGCCCGGAAAGCCCTGTCTTAACACGGCTGTGGTTGTTTATGTTAATTCCGGCCGCAAGCCCATCCCAAAACGCGACGAACCTTACGTTGTTCGCCAAATCGAAGCCGTGAGCAAGACAAGGACTGGAGCCGCGTGCGGATCTTCCTGCTCGACGAGTTGGGCCCTCGAGTGATGCAAAGATGTCTTGAAGTGTATCCTATAGCGCTGGGATCCAAAATGAGCTTTGTGGTTTTGGGGCTTCGGGGTTCAGGGTTTCGGGTTAGGGGTTAGGGCTTGGGGTTGAGGGTTCGGCACTGGGCAGCCCATATACTTCAAAATCCTCAGCTCTATTCTACACTGTGCTTGTACTGCCTTAACCCTCAACTCTCAGCCGGAGTGCACTCTTCTACACATGAGTAGCAGCAAAGGCGGTATGGATTCGAGTCAGAGGACGACGGAAACGCCAATCTTGTCGGCGGCCCAAGAACCAGCGGGAACGCAAGGCAGAGTTTCGGCTCGGTAGTTTTAGCATATGTTTGTTCACGCCTGGGTCTGTGGGACAGATACCCTGAACCGTCTACAGGATCAGAATATAGATTGTTTTCTTAATTGTGAACGCAAAAACCCGTAAGCCCTAGGGCCGTAGAACCTTTTGAGTAATCGCAAGGTTGGAAGTTTCACTCCAGTCTAGGAACGGGTTAGCTCCCAACCGCGAATCCCATAAAACACCCGCCCCTATTGCCAAAACACTAGCTGTAAAGCGTAGCCCTAACATAGTGGCCTTAGTAAGATTTAATAAGTACCTAATACTATGTTGGGGTTCCTTATTATAACAATAGTACCATGGGCCCCAAAACCCTATTCCAATTATTTATTCAGGCCCCTATATTAAATGGCATCACTTGCAAAACCAATCGAGAGACCTTGAGGCCGCATCTGGCAAGTCCGAGTTGTGAGAGTCTAAACCTGTAAAAAGCCCGAAACTTCTGGGCAAGCAGGGCCCATGTTAAGGCTACGGCGGCGAGATGTTGAAAGCAAGAGGATTTCCAGAAAATGCTTTCAAGACATCAGGTGAACATATAATTTAAGTGGCATAGGAGTCCCAAGAATGATCCGAAGTAGAACTGCCTTTCACAGCTAAGCTGTTGTAAATTAATGCGACCACAACATATTTCTTCCAGATGAATCTCACGGAGTTTTTCAGACATTAGAGAGACCTCAGGACGACCGGCGGTAGTACCCCTTCTAGACTTTTATCAAGGTTTGAAAGCATTGGAATCCTTGTAGGACCAATTATACAACCTTACACGCAGAATGCTGAACCTCATACATATAAAGCCTAAACCGAACCCTGTAAATCCTGAACCTTTCCGATTAACACATACATGTGTTCTTCCACTTGCGGGCGGCGGAGTTCAAAGGACCCTCAATACTACTGAGGGGCCGACACAATTACCAATACTGTTCCGTAGGGTTCCTGAGTCATACTTTAATGTACCCCGGAGACCCTGTTCTATTTACCAATGTGCACTTCAGGCACACCTCAAGTGTTCACAGGATTTTTTCTTGAGGGGCGTTTATAAAGGACGTTGTTCGAGGTTAGGGCCAGGGTTACATGTGTTTTCAGGGTCCGTACCGTTGGTTGCTGGAATAAGTTCGATATGTGTCGGCGGCGATAGCGGGCATGCTAAAGCGCTCCAGTTGAAGTTTGATTTAAATAACGACGACCTATATGTTGACAAGCCACGGATGTAGTGTTCAGTTTTGCCGCGCGCCCATTCGATTTTCACGCACTTGCATACTGGGGTAGTTGTATTTGGGGTATATGGTGCGATGAAGGTCTAGTTTTTGCTACTTAATACCGCCCTGGTAAATTTCCACTCGAATTTTCCCGAATAATGATGGGATGGATCCCTGGCAAGGGCCGAGGGTTTGTTGGGATCCGGCCTGCAGCGTGTTTAGAGCATTTAGGGTTACTGTTCGAGGCTTGATATGCATCACGTTGTGTAAACCATGCCGGTTCCCGTCTCATGGCATATGTTTTTGCTGCTGTATTCTCTTCCTTTGGCGCCTGAGGTCCGCGACAGTTTAGTCAAGACCTTGCACAAGCGAGGCATCGATTTTAAGGAGGACGCCTGGGCTGGGTTGGAGCTTTGCCAGTCTGCTGCTATACGTTAGTAGTGTTTCTTTTGCGATATTTCAGAAGGGTCATGTAAGAGCGTTGTCTGTTTGAGGTGCGGGCGGGTGGGGGTGTTGGGGGAGGGAAGGAGAGTCTTGAAGACAGCTATCTACACGATAAGCATCGACATTAGGGATCCTGCCTTTCTTCATATCCCCAGCCGCAGTGAACGTGGCTGTGAGGGATATCCCTACTCCTTAACTTCCAAGTCTGGAGACGGGTTCATTCTTTCGGCTCAGCAGTCAACCACTAATTCGCTGCCTCGTGCGGAGATTGGAGCACTCCTTCAGGTTTCAAGCGGAATGTTTCACTGATCAGTTCTTACATGGCAATGTCATGACCTCGGAATAGGTGTCATGACAACCACGGAAACTACTGTCATGGACCAGCACTCAACTTGTGACCTAGCCGGACCTAGCCCATATCAAAACAACTTACTCTGTTATGCTGGACCACGAAATCCTGAACCCACTATGAACCCTAAGCCCGACATTGGCCCAATCCTGCGTGTCTGCTTTGGCACTTTGGTGATGCGGCCAGTGCCTCCGGCCGCGATTGCGCCGAGGGTTGTTGCTCTCGTGCTGTGGGTGCACTATAGGTTACTGAGCAGGGCATTTGGGCTTCAGAATGTTTGAGACATGTCTGTCAGGCTCTAATGGTCCAAGCACTTGATGGTCATATACCCCCCCAAATACTGACCTACATTTCTACCAACTTGTGCACTTGCGTGCAACACGCAGTTGCAATCGCCATCTCAAAGGCGGAACCTTATTATCAACCCTGAGCCTAAACCCTACCCCTGCAGTCAACAAACGTGCTTAATTCATGCCCGAAGCTACGCCCCAGAACTAGTAAGCTAAAACCACGCAGTGAAAGGAGCTGACGCAACTAGACTATGCGTGTTTGGGAGAGAAGGAGGAGTCAGCTGCAGTCAGGGTTGATGTGCAGGGGCTTGCAGGGCCAAGGCCTGCCTTTTTTGTTTGGGCCACTCTAAACAAACATACGGTTGCAGCATGTTGCAGCCGTCAGTAAGATGTTTAAACGTGTTGGAACTTGGGTGTCCTTTCGTGCGAACGAAGTCTTGGAACATATTTCAAGACGAGGCAGCGCGCAGGTCGACCCCACGAACTCGTCGTCAAGCTTTGAGCCAGGCCTTTGCAAGGAAGCTCTTGGGGCTGGTTGCTGCCGGCTGGGCGGTACGTTGCCAAGCTATCTGGCTTGGTTTAGTACTGGGGATTATGGGGTTTTAGGGCTTAGAGTTGCGGCCAACCTGAGGTGCTGCTTGTGTGTTCCAGCATTTGCTGTTCTTGACTGCAAGGCAACAAGAGCATGCTTGGTCTGTTCAGGTTCCATGCGGTTTCTTTCGATGGAACTCGTGCAGCTATCACGCGACATCATCCTCCACGTCATCAAAATGACCACTGTATTGGCCAGCATCGGAGGTTCAGAGGTATCCAGGGCATACTGTGGATACGATAGAGACCATGGTCATTGCATTCGTGCCTACCATCTTCTCCACTGCCTGTACCGGTCGTTGTTCGCTCGTAGCCCGAATCACCATCACGCTGACGAGCGCCATCCTCGCGGGCATCAGCTGCATCACTATATATCACTATCATGAACAGCGCGGCCATCCATGCTGGCATCGTCACTTCCTGTGCCATCACCGCCACAACGTTCGACATCACAGTCTTCATCGCTGTCGCATTTGTATAGCCTCAATACGTAGACGGCCTAAAAGCACAAGAGCACAGGCGTGTCCATTCTACAGGGTCCTACATCCGTCAGGGAGTGGTGGATTCTCCCAGTGCTGGGCAGTAGATAGTGCACACATGGTGTAATTTCCTGCGCATGGGGGCATTGGGATTCATCGTGGGGTTACCGTTGCACACGTGGACCATGCATGCAGTCGGTGTGTGTATGCTTGCGCACACACTCCTGCATGCCACCAGCCTCCCACCCAATTTACCAAGGATCGCAAACTCTTGCACATACATGTGCACATATACACATATGTAGATACACACACATATATATATATATATATGTATTTGATTTATATATATATATATATATATGTATAGATATACATATGCTACCCTGGGGATATCTACCAGCACGGTCGCTTGAGGGGTTATACATATATCCCACTTATATGTAACTTTCGGTGGACTTAGCAGGTGTGTTTACAAGTGAGTTATAACTCACTTATAAGTTCAACTTAACTTCTATATCGTGGTCCAAAAACTAAGAAAATTGTGAGAAGCTGAATTGCAAAAGACACTGATTTTTCGTCACTTATGCAAAACGAGCAACCTATTTTCACCGTTTTAGCACGCAGGTCCGTGCAGTCAGAGTAGACATTGCAGGGTCTGACCGTTCAGGATGGCAAGGTAANTTAGCACGCAGGTCCGTGCAGTCAGAGTAGACATTGCAGGGTCTGACCGTTCAGGATGGCAAGGTAAGCCTGTGAGAAGAGTCTACTCGGAAGACCTTTGTCTCATGCGTGAGAAGGAAACCACCTCCCCAAGGTCTCGTGTTTACCCGTCGGAGCGGGGACATGCGGAAGATGAAAATGCGGTTAAACCGAAGCTTCAGCCACGGCGCCAGGCGAAACAAAGGCACTAATTAGCGAGGCACTGGAAGGGAGCAGTACCAGGTTGACTAGAAAAGCCAACAGGAGGGAACTTGAAAACGGACAGTCCAAAACCTTCAAATGTAAGCTTTTATTTTGAGACCCCGCGGACACTTCGCGGACACCCTCCTGGCCCGCGGACACCATCCCGGATGCCATNAACCTTCAAATGTAAGCTTTTATTTTGAGACCCCGCGGACACTTCGCGGACACCCTCCTGGCCCGCGGACACCATCCCGGATGCCATGGCGGCCGGAAGTCTATTATTGCTTTAGTGGCTGCGGACACCCGCGGACAAAGCATGCATACTCCAGGCTGCTCTCTGCGGACATCCTGCCCGCGGACATGCGCGGACACCTCGCGGACACATGCTTTCTGCTCCCATATAGCATTGCTTTGCCTGGGGCTGTGTCCAGCTGAAAGGNAGGCCCCAACTTATAACTGAGGCAGAAGTCCCACATAAGTCCATAAAGATCCACTAACTTATAACTCAGTTCTAACTGACATATCTCATTTATGACTCAGGTGTAACCTATTAACAAACAACATTAACTCAAGCGACCGTGCTGGTACCCGTTGGGGGGAAGGAGGGTTGGACCGAATGGCCCCTTGGACCATATGCACATATATATATATATATGTATACAGATGCTTCAGAGCGCACTCCTGCAGGTTGTCACTCTCGCCTGCGCGGACCGATATAATCTCCAGCGATTTGTCGATGCACAGGTGATGCGGACCCTAAGCCCTAAACCCTAAACCCTACCTGCTGTGTGCGAGTGTGAGTGTCGAAACCCTACACCGTTATATCATTTTCTAGTGGGACATTCTTGGAGTCTGGGACCGTTAACTCAAGGTTTCCATGGCAAATGACTTGCTTTCTGCCCTCGTAGTTCAGAATATAACGTGTGGGGTCCCACGTCGAGTCGCTGACGCTACACCCACCAAAAATTTAATCATGGCACAACGCTTAATTCACTATACCTGCTTTGTTTGTGTAGTCAAGCTTTCGTTATGCAATGGGTTCACACAACAGCAGTCGCCTGTTCTCCAGCATGGTGACATCTGCCGGACTCATTCTTTCTCAACCATGGAATCGAGACCTCGAGCATTAATGTGGTGCGTCGGGCTTTGGTATAGTACTCGTAGTGGCTTTGCTGCACATTAGCCTTGCCCATGCTTTCTTTCCGGTAGCTTCAAACTTCAATCGTTGTGACAGCCGTTGCAGATTAGTGCGAAGTTTACTACCCATCTGCTGCTGCAATCTGTGCTTGCGTCGTAAGCCACCTCGGCTTTGTATGCAGGGCGTAGGGCTTAAACCTTAAACTTTCCTTAAGCTTCAGCGGCCCCTCAACGTTGGGAAACTGTAATCATATATCTGTAAGCCCCCAGGGCCCAAACTCTGGTGAACGTCAGGCGCTGTCATTGATCCATTCTCAGAAACCCCAACCCACGACCCCAAACCGATGTCGTTCATGCTGTGGACCGGTGTTGGAAGCTCTGGCCTGCAGGAGAAACATAGGTTATATGAGACCGTACGAAATGAGCTGCAAGCTGGAAAGCAGCCCGGCGCAGACGTTTGGGTGGGGTTCATCAGGCTTGGAGATGAAGTTGAGGGTTTAGGACTTAAGATCCTGGCCGGCATGTACAAGTCTGTGCAAAAAGGACTTAAGGTTGCATCCAGGCCAAGCCCCAAGATGCTGGTCCAAACAAGCTTAGCATTTCGAGTGCAGGGCTTTGGGTTTCAATGCCGTCACGTAGAATATTATTGGGTCCTTCATGCTAGATGCTCAGATCCAGGCCCTTGTGACTTTGAAATCAAGAGCTCAGACCATGAGGCCAAGGGCTGTTCTTCGAGGAGTTCCGGCTTGAAGGGTTAGGCCTGAGGGTATAAGTCTTAGGGTTTAGGGTGAAGTTAGGGTGTAGAGGTTTGAGAGTATGATATAGTGTAATAAGGCTTATAGGATTAGTGCTTTGCACGAAGGGGTTAAGCTTTGGAGCCCAGAGGGAATCCCAAAGCCTGTAACTACGATGACTGCTCTTTCAATGCCGCAAGGCCTCTCATCTGCATTGGAAGAAAGTTGGTAGAGCTAGTAAGCCGTGCGTATTGGACTTCCTGCGCAGTCGTCTTCACAAGTATGCCGGACGATTGGTCAAAGCTTGGGCCCGTGGCATCTAGACAGGCAAGAAGAGCAAGAAGGACTAGAGAATGTTGACCAGGCCGTGGCACCCCTCCATAAACCGCGAACCCCCAAGCCCTAAACCCGTGAACCAAGGAAGACAAATCACTGGATGTGGTTCATCTTTCCACAGTTTCGTGGCTGATGTACGCGCAGCAGTGGGTGAGGTTTTCGGCGCCAGAACCTCTGTATCCCCTACGCCCGAAGCCCTTTGCCCGAAGGCAAACCTGTAGCCGAAGGCCTGTAAGTAGGTGGTTGCACTGGTTGTTCCGTGACACTTTTTTTGTGTTTGTTGTTTCTGGGTTACTGTTTATTTTCGAAGAACCGTAGCATACCGGCTTTTGGGTATTGTCGGGTTTGTTTATGTCGGCAGCGAGGAGCAGTACCCTGCCACATCGGTAGCTGGGCTTCAAATAGATATTTAGGGTTTGGGGATGTTGGGGTTTACCCCAAACCCGGTGCAAGGTGCCAAAATTGAAAGCTTTCAGCTCTAGACTTTTGGGGCTTGCTGCTTTTACATACTGCGTATCTGTTGGGCTCTCAGGTTGGCTTGAGGCTGATGGGTTCATAGGTGAAGCAGAAAATGAACATAAAGGTGTAGAATTCGGCAAGTTACGTGAGTAGTGTATATGTTCGATAGTTGATACATTCTCGCGTTCGGTACACCTGCAACCCATAATTAACATAGGTCTACATGAGCTTGCGACTTGATTTGGGACTAAACCCAAGACCCGGAGGAGCAGCGGTTCCTAGTCTTGTCAAACTGCTTTATGAAAGGAGCTGCGAGCATCCTCAGACTCCAACCAGCTAACTGTGGAGATGCATGGGCCGCAAAATCCAACCACCCTCAGCCTAATAGGCCTCCAGGTACCCCAAACCTTAAACCCTTGATCAGCATAATGGTGTGTGTGTGTGGGTGATACTTGTGGGTGGCTCTTGGCTTTCACTGTGCTTGACAGCATGGCTCACGGGATGAACCGATCCAGTGAGTTGGTTCATGCATCGTCGAACCTGTATCGCTGCAGACCTTGCCAGGCTGGTCCGAGTGTGAGTGTCAACAACAACCCTTGAACTTTCTGGTGATGCTCAGGATTTCTGGACTCGGAAGAAGCGACACAGCGATCTTTTACTCGATCAGCTCACAAGAGGAGGACCGCAATGTGCACGTTACTGGCGGCGGGGCTCTGGAATTTAATGCTTGGGCCCTGCCTTCACCCCAAATAACCTACTTTTTTCAGGACTTATATAAAGAAATCATATTAGGGAACCCTAAAAAGGTAGGTTCCTTAGGGTCCAGGTGGGGCCTAGACTTAGAGGTTTGCAATGGTTTGCAGCGAGGATGGGCTTTGTTGTTTTCATAGCAGCCGAGGCGCTCTGACATCCACCATTTTCTACATACGCTGTTCGATGACCCATTAGCCAAAATCATAAGAGGATCAGTGGGCAGGTGACCACCAGCCTAGCCATAAATCTGAAAACATCCAAATGCCCTGAACCAGCAAATCCAAAGCCATATCGAACCAAGGGAACCCAAATGGCGGACATATAGTTCTGCTGTGTTGGGGCATGCCCCTTATCGCAGATATTTCGGCTAAATCCTATATGCCCTAAACCTGAATCCTAACCCCCCCCCCCATTTTGGGCCCTAAACCCCAAAGCCTTAAGCTTTTTGCATCAGGCCCCTTTCTTCGACCACTGTGTTCCAGGGGCTTCAAGCGAGGTTTGGGCTGCAGGGTTCGACAGCTCTGCGCTCTCACTCCAGGATGAAAAAATGTACCCAACCAAACACACCCCAAGTGGCAAGCCGTATACATATAAATATATACATTATCAACTTGCATTTCTGTATATACAGTTGTATGTATCGATTTCTGTTCGAACTTCGGGTGCCCGCAAAGAAGAGCTTTATTTGCAGAGCCCACCCAACCTCTCGGCCAAAACCTAAACCCCCAAAATTTTCCTTGACTTCCAAAGCCTGAGCCTTCTCAAGCCTAGCCGACCCCCCACTGAGGCTAATTCCTATTGCAAATGCGAAGCCCTACCCAGATCCATATGTGATCCCAGAAATGGGGCTAGACTGCAAGGTTGCTTTGAGCATGCCTTCTTGGAGGGTTCTCATTTTTGTGCATCCTCTACCTGGTGTGAACCGCCAGGCTGCCGCCTACCTGGATCACCCCATGCTCGGTCCCCGACTTCGCGAGTGCGTGGGCGACATCCTGAAGCTGACAGGCCACCCTTGATACATGAGCGTTTCGAGTATGTTGTCAGAATGGTTGCGTCGAGAATCCGAATGCTTTTCGGCCTTCAGCAAGCTTCCTTTTGGGCCTGCATCAATATCTCTGACCGTAATCCCGAAGCCCTGACCCCTAAAAACCCTAAACTCTAAAGCCTCTCAAAGAGTTGCCTCTAGGTTTTAAGTTTTCAAGCCGCGCATTCGGGTTCTGTTCTCATGGACTGTGAATAGCCAGAAACACTCCCCCCTTGCAGTCTCTTCATATTTGTGTTATAACTACTATGCATAAAACCTTTTGTTTGATTTGTCGAAGCCCCAGCATCAAGACACCCTGAGAAACGTCAGGAGGAAAGACTGCGCACGGTATCTTCGGCAAGGTGGATGCTGCGAAACTACTGCTCTTCGGCAGGTGTCGGACGGCTTTGCACCGGTTATGATCCTGATGTTCCACTGTAAAGGCTCAATGAAGTCTGCGCGCTGACCTGTCATCCTCATCTGAGTCATTTGAAGCACCCGAGTTGCGAGAGTACATGTAGTCTCCATTGCTTAACCAGTTTCCATATTTAGTTAGGGTCCTATAAGGCAACCCAAAAAGAAACTACAATGGAAACTCCAGGGGTACTATAGCGGCCTAAATAATTACCTATACTATTTTGGAGGGTTCCACATCATATTTATAGTATAAGGGGCCCCCAAACCCTATTCTAATTATTAAGACCCCTATATTATAGAACTCTATTGTAGATCCCGTATCGAGCCCTTTAAAGGAACACTCTAAAGGAACACTATTCGAATTATTAAGGCCCCTACATGAACCCTCAAAGCCTAGGAGCCCGGCAAGTCGAATGGTTTCAGTTCACTGTCCAAGGAGCCTTCCGGTTGAAGACAGACCCGGATTAAGAAACCCCTCTCCTCTGCTAGGTTCCCCAGTAGTACCCTTTTACCCTTTTTTTGGGGGGTTCCCTTATTAAAACCGAATAGTAGGAAAAAGGGTACCCTTATTATTAAGGGGCTACTGGGGAACCTAGAATAAGGACTATAACCAAGACACCCTGCAATGCGGGCTTCGTCCTTGCGAAGTAGGAGGGAAAAAAATAAGGACTATACGGCAGGAATCCGAAAACTAGAGCCTTTATAAAGAAAGCGGTATTTTTAATCAGGGGTCTACATTAGGGTACTTGGTTTGGGGAGTTGTTGACATGTCTAGGCAAGCAGAAGGTGTTTTTTGTACGGCTTTTAGGGGTTAGGGGGAACCAAAGTTATCCATGTATCTTTTCTGCAGAGGCTCTGAATAGATACGTCAGGGCTTATAGTCTCTGATGTCCGGGTCTCTTTAACCCTAAAACCCAACAAGTCTCGAAAAAGGACTGTTTTTTATGAGCCCATACGCTATACGCTGTAAACCGCAGCCACCCGTGGATCCCAGGTCGTCGCTGACACTCTTTGATCAGGCGAGATGCACAACTTCGACTTGAGACGGATTCCGTCCTATCCTTGCGGGACGTATAGACGTCGTGACGACCACCCTAAACCGTAGACCTTGACACCCATAAGGATTTCCTTTAAGGGCTCCTTTACGGATTCCTTTAAAGGCGCTAGGCTGCTAGACCCGACAACCACCGGTCTTCGTCTTGCCGGGTCAGCCTCCATGAGCCATGATGCCCGAAGCCATTCTCGAACCTTTAGCAATACCAAGCATACTTGGAGGTTTTTTGTCCATGTAAGCGTTTCATGAGAGGTTAAGTTGCTTAGGTCTATACACCGCAGAGACGTCCTGAGCACAAACTGGCGAGCCTCGGTCCCTGAACAACAGAAAACCCTCCACTCCGGACTCTTCCACAGCCCTGCGGAGCTCGAGCAAAGATGTTCATAACAAGGTTATGCTGATCATAGACTCGGAAGCCGTAGAAGGACAGTAATCATGATGGCAGGTTCACCGAAAGCAAGAACAACAGTTGTAGTAAATCCGTTGCTGTTGGTGATACTCGTCACGGCAGTCTTGCCGACTAGTGTGGACACAGGGACTCCCGAAATCAGTGATTAAGAAATAGTCGGAGGCTATTGCCAGCATCCCCAAGAACGGCCCCTGAACCATCCTAAACTCCACACAGTGAACCTCGTAGTAAGCCAGAGGTATCGAAATCACTGCAGAGGTCGAACCTTTGACGGAGTTCGACAGAGCTCTGTGCCGGTACTTCGATGGCAAGCGGGACACGAGGCTTCTATCTCAGCTCTGGGGCTCTTCTCTGAAATTTACACACATACTTACATATATTTATACATACACACACACATATGTATATACATATATACATATGTAGGCGCCATAATAGCTGCAAATCGTCGTGATCACCGGAAATATTCATGTAAAGGTCTGCGTATCAATATAGTAGATGTCTTGGACCCGAAGGTATGCATATTTTCAATACTAGGACACTGTTGGCACATCCAAAAGCCTACAGCCACGAGGCTTTTCATCGCCGTCTTGGCGGGAATGGGACAGTCGGCACAAGCCCAACCAAAGCTTCACAAGCTTGATTCCAAAACTCCCCAGCTCGAGGTTCTGTGCAATAGGGCTTGCAGCGTTGAATGTCTGTGGTGGGTCTGGGGCTTTGAGGGTTGGGGGCTTTATTACCCAAGCCCAGAATTCAGGCTTAGAAGCAAGGTCGCGCAAGTGCTGACAGAAATCCAGAAACATGTTGTGGCGGGCACATGCCGGGAGATTACTAACTAAAAGGCTTCCCTAGCATGCTTGTGCAATAAGAACGTCCCAGAACCCTAGGCTAATCACTCGGAGCCTCTGTACTCCCGAGCTGCGAGTGGCAAAGGGTGCCGGAACGCAGAAGACAAGCCAGGACCTTGGAAATCCTGACCGATATGGCCAACGACTCTGATCGTTGACTCTCTGAGGCGTTAGCGCTTAGGACGCAAGGTTATGAGCGCAAGTTCGTAAGTGTTCGACCGGTGTGCCAGTACCGGTATCGATGCTGTATCCGACATTCGTGGGCATAGGGGTCTACTTAGATCCTGACTAATGGCGTCTTTCTTCTGGAAAGCTGGTGCGATGTCGATATTTAATTACGGTCCGGTTCATTGAACAGACATGTTAAGGTAAACCCCGCAAAGAACTACAGTCATAGAAGCGCCCCACAATTCAATACCCGAGAACCTAGCAATTCAATGACCGCCGTCCCGTCACGAAGGATTGAAATGCCAACAAACGCCAACCCGAGTCCGGAAATGATAAAGCCTACAAAGGAAAAAGACCACAGAACCGAATCCAGGTGTGTTTGAGCTTGTAGAGATCTTTGGTGTGGGATTCCCAGGGTCTAAGGCCGGGTGGTCAGGGTTTGAAGGTGCCCGAACTCGAGACGTGCTGAATTCTGGTCCTTTCGTAGGACCCCGGCTTGCTTTTCTGAACATGGTACTAGTAATATACGAAGCAAACAAGCCGACATGAGACCTCAAAGCCCTTGCCACTGGATACCGAAAAGTCCAGTTGCCTACATATGCACCATATATATAATATATATTATGATATAATAAAAATATATATATATATATATATATATAGGTAGGAGGGTCCTGTTTCCTAAGCCCAGCTTAATCGGCACAGTACCCCGAACCTAGTAGCCTACTTTCTATAACATGCTGCAGTGAACTTTCCAGGTTAGAGATCTTCTAGGAATAGCCCCTGAAAGAACCCAAAATCGAGACCCTAAACTGCTTCCGCCGTGTTTCTGACTGTGCGGGCGGCTGTCTGTGGACCACCATGCGCTAAGAAAAACATAGCGAGGCTTGGAGCTGAAAAAGGCGTTCATGTTTCCGGTTTAGGGAGTTTAGAACAGGGTAAATGGAGGGTTCATAGGGTTTTGCTGCTGGTCTCTAGGGCTCAATATTGGAGCCTGAATACTACTCGGAATAAGCTTTCGGAGTATACTAATATGGGACTATATGGGGGTGTTTGGACTCTGTGGTCGTGCAGACCTTCACATCGAGAACCGAACCCTGAACCAAATAGGAGAAGTGCTTGAGGTGCATGGGCTTGGGACCTGGGGCCAGGGTTCGCGCCTTGAGTTGCCGCAGCTGAGCAAGAGCCCAGCTTGCTCTTAGGGTTTGAATACAAGCCAGCTTTGCCTGCACGTTCAGCCCAGCTATTTCCTGGGCACTACCACAGCAGCAGCCGCCGCAGCTGCGGCATCGGCGGCAACAGCAGCAGCAGCAACAACAACGGCAGCGACAGGGACAGGGACAACGTCAGAAGCAGCGACCGGCGACCGGCGACCAGGACCTCGACCAGAACGGCCAAAACAATGACAACGGCAAGCGTAACCGCAGCAACAACTGTAGTAGTAGCAGCAGGCGACAATGACAACAGAAGTCGCAGACAGAGACCGATCACTGCGCATCTATAGGATCTGATTTTGAAAAGTTTGCAAAAGTATCCAGGCCATTGAAGCTTTTGAAAGTTTGACGCTGCTTCGAGTGCAGGGTTGAAACACCTCTATCTCATGCGATTGCACCCTAAACCATCAAACCCTAAAGCCCTAAAGCCAATAACTCTTCAATTCAACCCTAAACCCTCTCACCTCAACCCTGGAGCCTTGAACCCCTAAACCCAAAAACCACAAGCCCCTGCAACTCAACCCCAAATCCTCAACCCTGGCAAAAAAACCCAAACCCTAAACCCCTAAAGCCCTAAATTCTGAACCTTAAACCCTAAACCCTGCAACTCAACCCTAAATCCTTAGCTGGTCAGGAGGAGCAGCTGCTGGCTCCTGACCTCAGCAAACCCTGGGAGGCCTTTGGCTTGCCCGAGGGCTCCAGTTACCAATTTAATGCTTATAAATATAAATATAAATATAAATATATATATATATATACACATATAGCTCTCTCTCTCTATATATATATATCAATATACATATAAATATAAATATAAACACATACGTTTGTGTATATATATATAGATATATATATATATAGATATATAGGGAGAGAGAGTGTGTGTGTGTGTGTGTGTGTGTGTGTGTGTGTGTGTGTGTGTGTGTGTGCGGGTGCGTGTGTGTGTGTGTGTTGTAGTATACTGCATGTATACTTTGCATGTATATATCATATTATACTGCATTATATTACATCATGGAGAGAGAGAGAGAGAGTATTCCTTATGATAGTATGTTCTAGTATATTACACTATATTATATTTCATCATATGGTACTATATGTTTGTATACTATACTATTTCACACTGTTACTTACGTTACATTATATTACATTGTACTGTATTGCATTATGCTATACCTTGTTTTGGTATACCCTATTGCAACATGCTGTTTTCTATGACATGATATTTTATTTTTTCTCTTCTATTCAAACATATTATATCGTATATCAGCACCCTGGTCTTTTTATATCATGCTTTCCATGTTATAGTTTATTCTGTTCTACTTGATTCTATTCTACTCCGTTCTTTTCATTTAGTTCTATTCTGTTCCATTCTGCTCTATGCTATTCCTTTATATTCTATGGGTTCAGTAACCTAGGCAGCGCGAGCCCTGGGGTTGCTTTTGGAGTTCAGGGGCTCGGGTTAGGAAAATAGGGTTTAGGGTATGGGAGGGGGAGAGAGGGTAGAGGGTATAGGTTTCAGGCATGTAGCGTTTAGGATGCAGCCTAGTGGGGCTTAGGGTGTGCGGCCTTGGTTTCAGGCTTGAGGGACGTGTCTTGGGCTATTGATACAATGTTCGCTTACGCAAGGCTCCTGGAAGGGTTTCGTAGTTGGTCTTGGATGCCTTGAAGTTGCAAGAATAAGAATGGAGGCCGGGGGTTCCGAAAAGAATGCTGTAGGATTTGAATAGGGGTGAGAATAGAATTCTGAGAAACTGATGATACACATTAGCTACATGCTCCTTGTTTTATATACCTCATTATCACCGTCCCCCCCAAACGAAGTGCTCTACACCCGTATATCTCCTAATTTATGCGAAGTCCTTCAGCGACAATTGCGCAAACAGCCAGAGATGGCAAGAAGTCGAAGGGCCGGAGCCTGGAAACCCGATAGTGTAGCATCTTAAGTCGCGCGGCCTTTACAAACCCTAACCTGTTCAGTCTGCACTCAAAGAAAAAGTCCTAACATCGAACAAAAGTTTGAGATCTAAAGCCGCACGCCATATGCTGCGCTCTTGCTATCGAGGAGGCTGCAGAGGACTACGAGCATCGCTTGCGGCACTTTTTTAAGGCTCCATCGGGTTGAGGGCCTTCGTGGGTTCAGGGTTTCCGGGTTCGGAAGACGTATTGGGTTAAAGATCGTTCGTTCTATTTACTTTTCAGGCTTCTTAGTGTTAAGAATGACGACAGTGGGGCGGCCAAATTGGCCACAAGGCTCCCCGCATGGTTTGTGTTTATGGTTCACAGTCTGTTTTCGAAGCATATTCGGCTGTTCTAGGGTTGAGGGTGTAACATTTTGGTTTTGAGATGAACTGTGTTTGTTCATGTCGGGCTTCACTTTGGAAAGGTTGGGATAGCTTAGCGGCTTAGCTTCGGGAGTTGAGACCAGCAGCAAGTGGCTGAAGTTCCTCAGGGTGCAACGTGATTATATAAATGCTACATCCTCATGTGCTCACGACCTGATTACATCCACTCAACCCGTCACCTGCTCTTCACTGCGAGAATGCAACGCGGCGACATGCTTGCTTGCCGAACCTGTCCAACACAGGCTTCGAAACTCCTAGCTCAATGGATCTTAGGCTTCGTATTTATTGGAGTTTCGGGTTTGGCCTGGGATTTGCGGTTTCTTCTTTAATTTACATAATCTTGTGAGGGATGCAGAACACCGAGTTCTTGGCGTGGTTCATGTGCGGGCTTGGCGTTTGCGGGGTTTCGGTTTGGGTTTTGGTGGAGAGTCCGGGTCCTAGGTTTTTTCCCCAATTGTAGAATGAACATAGGGGCCTGAGTCATCAGAAGCGCTTTTGGTGTATACTGTAGCACCAATATTTAGGGACCAGAGAGGGCTACTCAATCCCAAACCCCTCAGTCGCAAGAGGTGTCTAGTTAGATGCAAGAGGAACTATACTCTCGTCCTTCAGGGCCTTTAGGGGTCCTTCTTCATTCCCACCCGAAGCTTTCCAGAAACCAGATATGCGTTCCTTGATTTCCGATTCAAAGCCCCGAACCTCCACTTAAAGATTTGGAGTTTAGGGGTTTGAATCGGTTTGAACTTAGTTTGTCGGCTCGACGTTCGCTTCTTGGCTGCTAACAGCAAATTCAGTTGACAACAGATGCGAGGCAGGATGGCGCGACACATATGTTCGAGGAGATGCAAATCCGAAGACCTTGCCCTGACCCGCCTGACCCGTCCCAGGTGCTATATGAAGCCGTCAACTCTTAACCAAAACCTAGGTGTCCTCGAAGCCCTGAACCCTAAAAGGCTGAAGGCGTAGACGCACCTGCACTGGTGTCTTGTGGCCAGCAGCCCGGATTGGATGCCCTGGAGTTTTAGATGTTGGGGCTCTTTCGGGAGGCTTGAAGATTCAGCTTTGGGGTGTTGGGGGTGTGCATATAAGGGCTGAGGTTGTTCACTGCTTTAGGAACCCCTTGCAATGCTCCCTCAGATTCGTCATCATACTGCATGACTGAACAAAACTGCCAGCTTCTCCGAAAATTATCCCTGCACCCGATATCTTAGAAACACGCTTTGGTAGCAAAGGCCGGGGGTGAGCACAGGGCGTACAAAAGCTACCAATGCTAGTCCTTAAGGGCTCCTCAATATACTTATACTACAAGCCCCAATACCCTAGTGCAACTATTGAGGCCCCTTTGTGAGCCACGGTTTAGGGTTTAGGGTCATAGAGGTTTGGAGAAGGACATTCGTTTTCACAGGAATGCGCGTATCGGTACATGCGATTTGCTGGAACTTGCTCTAGCGTTGCCATGTTCCATGCTTAGCCCTTGTGGTGTCAGAGAAGCCAACACCCTCGGCAGCAATCGGAAGGCTTCGGGCTGAGGACATGTGACCTTGCGCAGTTTTTGAGCCAAAGACATCTTAGAGGGCCTTAAAAGGCTTGAGGGACGACCAATTTGTTCGGGCCTGCTCCAGGCCATGACTGCTTTTGCGACTTTGGGTTTGTACAATTCTTGTCAAAATTTTAGCAGGATGGGTGGATGGATGGATGGATGCATGCATGCATGGATGGATGGATGGATGGATGGACGGATAGCTCTTATGGTTCCTTTTGGTTTATATCAGGTTTTATGGGTGTAAGTTTCAGAGATATCTTCCAGGATTAGAGAAAGAAGTATGAGGCCACCAGCCACACCCTAGAGGAATCAGTGTTTCAGAGATGGCTTTGAAGCTTGGTATAGGGCGGGCATGAACTGAATGCTTGCGGCTCTGGCAAGGCGTTGCCTCCTCTGTGTTTTTACTTCAGGTTTGATGGTATATTTCATGTTTCGGCACAAGAAGTCTTGTCGGCTCGCGAGATTAGAAGTGCGACTGCGACAGTGGGTGGACATGAACTGCTCTTTTCCGGGCGTGATCCCAACAAGCCTGCAAAGACAATGTGTTTGGTTTCAAGAAATTGTCGGCTGGGGGGCCTAAGCTGCAAATCCTGAAAGCCTCGAAAGCTTAAACGCGCACCACTATGTACGACAAATGCAGAGGCGCATCCACCCCAAGAGAACCGGTGAATCATCGCAAAGCCGCATGATCGCACAAGCCATGGTATCACAAACCTTGTCGCGGATTTACGTGAGACACTGCTAAACCGTTAAACCTAGCAGAAGAGGGTTTTTAAAAACCAGCAGAAGAGGGTTTTTAAAAACCCTCTTCTGCTAGTGGTTTTTAAAAACCCTATTCTGCTAGTGGTTTTTAAAAACCCTATTCTGCAACTCTTTGTTTGCAAGCCTGGCCTGGTTCTGAAGCCAAGGAGACCACGAGAAACTCTGGGCTTTGCGGCATAAAACCCCTAGGCCCTAGGCCGAATGCCTGAACTGTCGGGTTCGGCGGGGGGTTCAACCCCAGAAGCCTAAACTCGAGGTTGCTTCTGTTTTCAAATCCAAAGCCGCATCTCTGGGTTTAGGGATCCTCGAAGCACCATGGCGCCTGGTGGCCATCTTCCCTCTGCACTGCTGGCGTGGCTTGGCAATGGAAGGTGCGCGCACCACACTAGAAGAGACTGAGGGTTTGGGTCCAACTACGGCGTTGGGGCGCTGCTGCAGGGTTCCATAGACACCGCGGACCCTAAGCGAAACCCCAAACTGCTTAATCGAACCCTACTCAGTTGGGAATGCTGTATGTGCCACTCGCAGACATCAACCGAGACTCAATGATCTCATGGAAGGGCAAACAGACCGTTTGCAGGGTTGTAAGCCAGCATACGATAACCAAATTCTGGCAGCCTGGCGTAGCATGTCTTGTCAGAATTGCAAACTAGCAAGCGCGCTGCACAAATCTGTCAAAGTTGAACCTTGCCACGTGGGTTTCCAAAGAGCCAGAAAATTCAAAACATTAGTTGGCATGAATGGTTAGTAGTCGTATTCCCCGTATGGCCCCTATCGGATTGCAGTTGTTGTAGAATAAGCTCCAAACATGCATTGGAGCCCTCAAGACCCATACATTGCACACAGCATAGCCGTACAGACGACTTCTACAAACTCATAGAAATCACCAGCCCGAATATTCATGCCTCCATACTACGTGCGGGCATTCTGTCCTCTCTGCATCTCGGATTGGCTCGTGAATTGTTTTAGGGAAATTGAGTTCCCAACGGGTCTAAGACAGTTTCGGGCCAAAACACGTCTTGGTAGAGAGGTAGGTGGTCTCTCAGCCCTAAACCGCTTTCCGGTTTAGCATGCAGGACAATTTGTGCAGGCTTCCTCGCTTTGTTTGGTCTGCGGGTGATTGAATGTGACTGTGATGTCTGCATTGAGCACTCAACGGCTTCTCCGAGAGGGTCTATGCCAGGCCGAAATACAGAAGACTTGTTCTGACCCATCGCTATGGAGATCCTTAAAGTCTTGGTCCTGAGCGGTTTTCTGCCTCTTGTCACTTTCAGCACTGGCACCCCTATAGAGCTCGTATAGAACCAGAGTAGGACCCATAGAAGTCGATTTAACCATAAACCTTACAGTTGATCCTTCATATTCCGTACATACTTATAGTAAACCGCAAAACCCCATTCTAACTATCAAGGCCAAAATATGGCCCTATATTCACTGATAAGCTTCAGGAGTGGGAACTGCACACTGTGGATGGCGCCTTCCACCCTGCCATCAGCAGGCTACGGTCATGCGTTCAGGGTTTGTGTGGAGTCTATCTTGGTGTTCCATGTTTGGGTTACCTTGGTGTCTCTGTCCGCCAACGCTTTCGATCGAAAGGCCGTGGAATCTTCGCAGGCATCGACTTGCCAGCAGGCTGGGTCAAGAACAGCTCGTCAAGATCTCCGGGTCGAGGGTTTGCAGGTTCCCAAAGGCCCTGTAAGGGTTCTCAGAAACAGTCTATAAGGGGCTCAAAAAGCCTTCTATGAAAGGGGTCTATGAGGGTGTAGAATTTCGGGGATCAGGGTCTTGGATTGAGGAGGGCTTTAAACTTTAATGATTCCAAGGGTTTGAGGATTGGGAGGTCAGTTTTGGGCGCAGGACGGTTTAGGCGAGTTAGTCCCTAAAGCCTTAAGCCGAAAGCCCCCTTATAGGTTGGAGAGGTTTCTGTTGTTCGTTACTTCGCTCGAACTTACAGAGCCTCGTTGCAGAAGTGTCAGTGTCAGGCTCAAGACTTGTTGAATTTAGTGGTCAGAGTTCAGGGTTTAAGGATTCGCAGCCCGTCATGAAGCCGCGGCTCAGAGTGATATAACGCAGGACGAGCCGGGTGATAGCAGTAATTAGAAACAGGAATATCATGCAGTGACGGACTTTCAGAGACCAACGGCAACCAAACCGAAGAAGGGGTCTCACACACAGCGTATCAATCCTAGGCGCGGCTGTTGCCGCCTCACGCGTCGCCGTTCTGCCCAGCCGTATCGCAGAGCTGACACAGCTCCCGGTCACGAACGAAGTTTTCTTTGTTTGGTTGGGGTTTGGACGTTTGGTGTCTTTGGAGGTTTGGTCGGGGCACTGAGCCCCATCCTTATTGGAAAGCCACATAAAGCCACAAAACTCACCCAACTAGAGAGACCGAACCTTCACAGCAAGGGACGTTAATACCTTAGAACGCGCAAGGCCGGAACCCTACAGTGCCAAAATGCCCCCTTTCCTGAAGCCCTAGCCTAGATCCGCAGCCGCGAAGCCCTCAAGCCCACAACCTTACAGTCTCGAGCCTCTCATCTCCGAGCCCCCTAATATACGGGTATAGTAAGGCCCCTTCTCGCAAGCTCAGCGACCCCGACAAAAGGCTGGCGACCTATGTTTTCGCCGGTCCAGCTTCGGAGAAGAGAGGGGAGGCATAAGTCTTAGGGTTTTTTAAGGATTTAGGGTTTAGGGTTATAACCCCGGGTCCAATTTTCTTGGAGGACCATTGTAATCGGTAATTGCTTTTGTTTTTTTGTTAAGGCTGCTTTGGGCTTGAGGTGGGTAGTTTCGTCTGATTTCGGGCTTTTGGGTTACAGGTTTTCAGGGGCTTTCCGGGGGCTGGAGGCAGGTATCGGAACTTGATAAAAGTCTGGTGTCCCTGGTTTGCACGGGTGCGTTCCTAAGCTCTGGAAGCCTCATGAACCATTCTCTGCTGCAGGGCAAAAAACTGTCCTCTTGGGACACTGGAGTTTCAGAAAGCGCACCGCCAGCCAATCCAGATAAACAGCCCACACATCGGAGATCTCTCCACTCATGCAGCTGGAAATCCCAAGCACGCGTTTCAAGCACTGAACTCCAAGCGATGAGGCGTCAATCCTCAGCCCCCAGCCTCGCACTTATGTCACTTCTGTCTGTAGAGGGGTGCAAGCACCAGAGTCAGAGATCGAGAGGTGAAGAAGGGAGACTGACACAGACACTGAACCTTTTGAAAAACTCCTCCGAAACCCTGTTGCAAAGCCCTAAACCCTAAACCTAACAGGGAGGGAAGTCGAAAACAGGCCATGAGCCGGCTCATGGTGGGTCCGGCCTCCTTGGCCAATCATGGTGCCGGAGATCAGGCGAGGCCGGGTCAGTTTCGGTTCTAATCTAAGCGCTCTGAGATTATAGAGCTTGGGTTTCGCTTCTTGAACAGATTTTGGTTTAGGCGACATCAAAAAACTGGCACGGCCTGAATGCACCTAGATGCAAAAGAGTTTAGGGCATCCTTGCCGAAATCTTAAGCACTTTTGGGCTTAGGGCTTTAGGGTTTGGGATTTTTCTTTAGTTTGCAGGCCAAAAAACCCGAATCCAAAATCTTGAAGATTTTCTGAGCCGCAAGTCGAACCGACAGCAAAGGGGGTTGGGCTTGATAGATGATGGTCCCAATGCGCCCTGCTCCATGTTGTACACACGGATAGCAGATGATGGCAGGGTGTCAGGATAAGAAGGACAAGGCTTTTCTTTGTTGGTGTGCCAAATCGTGCCTTCCTAGGTCAAAGCTCTAAAGTATCACCAGTCATCCGGCGGTGCATGAAACCTCATGAAACCCTAAGAGTGCTTCAGAAACTAATTAGGCGGTTCATGGACATTTGCGAGTTACTGTCCTTCCTGGAGGGTGCCTGCGGCTGATTGAGATTGCACCTGCACTGCAGGCCTGTGCACTTTACCACCCAAGCCTGGAACAACCATTCTTAATTCCATTCGGACCGCTCAAGGTTGCTACTGTTCATTTCTGTTACGACTACTGACCTCACCCGTGTCAGTCTGGAGATCTCCAGCTCGGGTCCTATATGCAAGTCCCTTAATCATCTGAAGTCCCTTGATGATCTGAAGCTCCCATATTCCGAAGGTATGATCTCACATCCCGACAAGACCAGTACTAGTGTTCTGGGGCAGCTCTCCCAGGTGAACTGCGATCTTCACGTCATGGAGGCAGCGGCATGACAAAAGAATGTGTGAACATAGTAAAGGGGCCTTAATAATTACCTAATACTGTGTTGGGGGTTCCTTAGTTCCTTATTATAATTAAAGTGTAGTGGGCCCCAAAACCCTATTCTAATTATTAAGGCCCCTATTTTAGCTTCAAGCTTCTGCTTTACGGAAGTGGGTTCGCGAATTCGACCATGTCTTATCCTGAGTTACAGCTAGTCCAACGCTGTCATGCTGGGCACATGTTGCGAGGTTCCGCAGAATAAGAGTCTGCCAGCAGAAACAGCAATAAAGACAGCTTCAAGGCGCGCTCTGTACCCTGTGTTTTCAGCATCTATTGGACTCCAAAAAATGTACTTGCGGCGCGCGCGTGCACGCTTTTTTAGAGGCCGCCCGCGACTGCAGAACTGTTTTGCCTTGGAATTTTGTCAACAGATCCGGGGTTGCAACAATGTTTCTGCAAGGAGGGGAGCACAGCGGAGTTGCGCACACGGCGCCACATAGAAGCAGGCATGCGGGCGGCAGGATTGGCTTCTTTTTCCGTGTCGGAGCCTGAACCGGTTGCGCAGGTAGGCTATGGTATCGCTATTTGTAGCTTGTCTGCCCCCCTTCCACTGTGGGGTGGTGCTTGCGGTGTTGTCTTGGGTCTGTGCTTCCGTCTCCAAGTAATTACGTATCAATCCGGCATCAATCCCGTCGTGTTGTGTTCCATGGTGAAGGTGTGAGAGTGTCTTTGGGTGTTTCGTTTTCCGGTGATGTGACTGGATATAGTATAGTATTGTCAGCCTTATTGTGTTTGTTGCTGCAATAGTGTGTTGGCGTGAGTGGTGCCCTTTGCCGTGGCTCCTACGCACTGGTGCGATCCTCCCTTGCAAGCACCGGGTATCGAGCTTCGTGCAGATGCCAGCCATTAATTATTGCTATGCTTGAGATGGGAAGGATGCTAGCAGCCCGGGACCAGGGATCACTTGTCGCTCACAGGAACCATGTCATAGGCCCTGCTTCTCCGTCCCGCATCTGAAGCCGAAGCCAAAGTTGGCTCAAGCTCACATTCCCATAGGCTTGAAGCCTTGGAACCCTAAACCCTAGACCCCTAAACCCACTCCCAGGACCTAACTGAATACTTCTTCGCGCTCGCAGCCAAACCGACTTCAATCCGAAATGCCCAACAGGATGAGCGCAGAACCCTAGTACAGGGTTCTGAATAATCACCCGTTGTATTCCTCAGGGCTCCTTAAGACAGGAGCATAGCATAACCCACCCCAGAACCCAATTCTACTGATGAAGGGTTCTGCTATACTGCAGCCTTATAGTAATTATAGTAACCCATAAAGAAGCCTGTAGTGGAGCCCTGTTCTACTGGTTAAGACCTCGAGTTTCTGCGACCCAACCCCTGCAACAACTCCCCAAGCACTTTAGAAGAACCCTAAAGCATAACTCTCTATAGGCCCTAATAAGTTTAAAACCGTATAAACCCTCAATCTTGTCCGAATTGCGAGAGCGCAAGCCTAAACCCCCACCAACAGCTCCCAAATTACTTCAGGAGAGGAGCTCTTTATCTCCTATGGGACTGAAGAGTCTTGCTGCCACTTTTATGTTTAGGCTTCAGGGCAAAAAACAAAAACACAACGACAAAAAAAGGATCAGCCAGCCCAGATGGAAAGGTTGTTAAGACAAATTTCAAGGTTTTTGTTAACTCGAAAGGCGGTTCGCATCCGACATCTTGTTTAGGGATGTAGGGTTTAGGGTTTAGGGCATGCTGCAACCCTTCCTGAACAATGGGTTGAGGCGTTTAGGGCTTGGATTCCTCTGTTGTAGCTCAAACGCTACATCAAAGACCTGAACATACTCTGGCTCTGCCTGCCTACAACATAGTAGGTTGCGACCCATGCAACCCCAATAGCTACAGCTACAGCCCTTAACAACACTACAGCCCTTAACAACACGGGTTCATTGGATCCGGAGGAATCAAACTTTAAACCTTAAACCCGAAATCTTAAGCCCTAAATCTTCGTGAGAGTGTGAGTGTCAAAACATGTCAAAACGCTCAAAAAACTGCCTAAATTTTAAATCCTATAGAACCTAAATACATATCCTTAAACCCTAAAATCTTATACCTAAACCTTATATGCCCGAAGCCCATAATCCAAAAGCAGGGCGGGGCGCCAGGTGGTTCTCCGACCGGGGGCTCTCAGCCTCGGAGGTCCGCAAAGGCTCAGGCGAAGAAGGAGGCGTCAAGGGAAGTTTAGGGATGAACAGCTCCAGGCCGTAAGGATTTAGGGTTTACGGGGCTTAGGGATAGAGAGAGAGGGGGCTTAGGGATTAGGGTATAGGGTTAAGGCTCAATTATCAGGTTCAGCATGTTGGGCTTTGGGGGATCTATTCTGCTAGCAAGGCAGCTTGAGCTTTTCCCTGCATTCCATGTTATGGGAACTCAGAACCTTGCTGCTGCTAACGGTGGCGCAGGTCCCCTTAGGCTTTTCATGTCAACGCTTCCGATCGTTTCAACTCTACGGCGAAGAGTTCGACGGANCATGTTATGGGAACTCAGAACCTTGCTGCTGCTAACGGTGGCGCAGGTCCCCTTAGGCTTTTCATGTCAACGCTTCCGATCGTTTCAACTCTACGGCGAAGAGTTCGACGGAAACTCTTTAAGGGTGTCAACGAGCTTGAATCAGCGACATCTGTCCCTGGACGGCTGGGGAGCCAAGCCCCTGAGATCTAGGACCACGATCACGCACATGGCGATTGGCTTTTTCACTTAAAATCGTTGACTTTTTGTGCGCGACAGAGTCTTAGGTTAGGTGCAGGACTCAGGACTTGGCTTTCTTGGCAAAATCCACTGATATGCAGTTACAGCAGGTGCCGCATCACCATTGCAACACCATGCGTATCTGGTAGTGATACGTACCACTAATTCTAGTAGCTGTTGATGAACACGTCGAAGCTGCTGATATTCTGGATGCTGATGGTGGTGGTGTTGTTAGTTGTTGGTGGCCGTAGTTGTGGGCTACGAGAGCAGTAGATGTTGTCTCCCACTACTACGATAGCTGATCTTGAAATGTAGTGGTGGCTAGGCGGAGAAGAAGGACCGTTTCGATAAGCGCTCGATCCTGGGATGTTCTGCACAGCTGCTGGCCCATGGAGAGGCACATGCGTCAGCCACGTGACGGCCGACCCGCGCTCTTCAGGAGTCGACTTTGGGTTAGCAACATACATAGCACGTGTTTCTGTTAGGGTCTAGGATTTGGGTGGCTTTGAGGGGATGCTGGAGGACTAATTGCCGGCTGTACATGTAAGTATGACCTACTTTACATGTTTAGCTCGGCACCTGGGTGGAGAGTTTGCGGGTCGGCATCGTAGTAACAGCAGCAGGCCCTGTACTGTGGGTCGGTTGTTACTGCAACTCTCATGGTCGCTGGCTGGTGTCCAGGTAACGATTGTGGTAACCCCGATTCCTTTGGTGACTCAATGTAGATGCCTGTCTGAACATTTCCCAATGTTATTCCTTAAGTTCTCTTGTTATAGCTTTGCCACAATAGACCCCGAAACCCTGTTCTAAGGACTACGGCGCCTATGTTAAACCCTTGCAGTAGCTGTTTCAAGGAACTCTGTAAATAAACCCTGTTGTGAATATTAAGGCTTTTTGCTCAAGTCTAAACTCAAGGACTCGTGGCCTCTCGCCGTTTGCCAGCAAAGGACTCTCTGCAGATCCTAGGCAGTTTGGGGATTAGCGTAGGGTCGGGTTAAGGGTTTGAGGGTGTAGTGTTTGAGCTTGGGATTCAGAGCTTTATAAGGTTTAGGGTTCATATTCAAGCACAACCCAGCCCATCACTACCTTGATGACACCAGCCATTGCTCGTGGCTAGAGCAAAGAAGAGTTGCCGCTCTAAGAGTTAAGTGGTGGCAGCAGTAACAAGCTGCTGCATCTGCAATCCTGTCTGGGGTAACTGGTAGTTGCAATGCTGAGGCCAAGCAAATCTAGATTGGGATGAAACCCGTGGTGAGCATCGGCATTCACAGTGTTATAGCAGACACGATCCACCCGCACCCTGAGCATGTATCACACGACTCGACCTTTGTATACATAAGTCAGACGATTCCTGGGCTGCACCATAAGACCCTGGCCCTGACTATCATAGACATCGAATGCAAGCCCTTCTACTGTGCTCCAATCCCTAAGCCCCACATCCGGAATCTTTAAGCATGTAAGACCCTCGGACTGAACAGGGTCTACCGTTTTCAATGACCAACATAGTAGAGGCTTGCAGGGCCGAGAAATCGACCATATTGGTACTCAGGCCCTTCAGGTGTTCCAAGTGCCCCAGTTAACGTCAAACCCTTAAGGAGCCATCAAAGGAGCCCTTGAAGGACTGTGCTCATCCCAAAGACCCGGTCTCCGAAACCTCAAGCTTAACCCCAATCAAGCCCTAAACTTCAAAAAAAACCTTGAGCCCCAACAGGAGCGCTTGGTCTCCTCGGCCTTCATCCTTCCGACCGCCTTTGCCACAGCACTGGACAAAATCCCCAGTGCGACGGATCTTCTGGCTGGGGAGGTCGCCGCTTTAGGCTTTAGAGGGTTTTAGGGTCATATGCATAGGCGGGTTTAACAAAGGGTGGTTTTATAGGGGCTTGGGAAGTTTTCGAAGAGGGGTGTGGGAAGTTTAGAGGTTAGGAATTTAGGGGATCAGAAAGTTTACGTTATTAGTAATGAGGTTCAGGAATACAGGACGTGAGCAGTAGAGAAGATCCATGGAGTCCAGTCGTGGCAGAAGACAAACAAAAAGGACATGCATCGGTGTGCTCACAGTTGTAGCAAGTCTTCCCTGGCTCAGGGTCGAAGGATTTGCATAAAACAACTCGGCAACCTTCAAGAGACTAGCCAGGTTTGCCGCAGTTCGGCTGGATGCTTAAAAACGGGAGCAATTCGTTTGGATGAGGTGGATGTACTGCAGACATGTTCGTCTGGTTCCTGTTAACACGTTTCTTGCTCATAAAAGATAGTTCAGGAACAGCCCATCGTAGTAAAGGCACCCCGCAAGCCAAGCAAGCAGGCTCGCTGCCCGCAGATCTTTTCCTGGGTTGCGGACTTGCAAATTTGGGTCTCCCGGAGTTCGACGTTGCAGTTTTTGAAGGCTCCATCCCACGCCGCTGGCACCAATGATCAACATGGTGTCTAAGCATAAACTCCGGTACAATACTGAGCATCATGTTAGTCGTTAAACTTCGACGAGTCTAGTGGTATGCTTAAAGCAGAACTCGGCAAGCCTACATTAGGCCTAAGCGCTTGGCCCATTTCGCATAATGGCACCACACAAAAGAGTAGCCCTCCAGTCATACAGGGCCCTGATGTACAAACAGTATGTATATAACCCAGTCACCCATAATCCTAAACCCTATAAACTCTAAACCCGGCCTATACTGGATTGTCCGAGTGTGAGCGCCGAAACCCTACACACCCTATAAGAGCTAAACCCCTAAATAGCAGCATAGGGCTTCACGTGCTTTACATCGATGGACTGAAATCGAGGCAGCCCTTTCGCCTCCAGAAGCGGGTCCTTCGTATCTTTCCCTTCCCGACTCCGGCTCCGGCTCCGGGCAGACATGCGCTCGGGAGGTGTCCGTCCTTCCTGTCGCCTTCCCGGGGCGGCTCACGGCCGAATCGTCGACTCAGCCCGCAAATGCGGCTCGATGCTTATGATATTACACTAGACTATACTTACTATGCTATGCTATACTATACTATACTATACTATAATATAGTGGCATACGGTATAATGTAATAGAGCAGCCGTGCGCGAAATCTGCCTGTTCTTGCATTCGTGCTGTCACGACAGCCTCTACTGTACAAAGTTCTGAAGTTTTACTGTAGATCCTAGTAGAATAAAACCCTTTCAGAATCTTAGAAGCCGTACTTACAGACCCTTTCAAACGCCTAGAAAACCCCAACAAAACCTTCCTAAGCGCCACACCCCACCCCTAAACCCAGAACCCTACCAGCAAAAGTTTCGAAATGAGAGTCAGGCTTCGCTTGGATTCAGCCTCCAAAACTTTCCTGTGAGGTTCAAGCCCAAACCCTAAACGGCCCTACGCCCTAAACCCTGAACCCAAAACCCTGCCAGAAAAATTGAAACGAGAGTTAGGCCGAGCTACAGATTCGAGTCGATGGCCGGCCGCTCACGCAGGAGCCTGTCGAGGCTTCCTTGTGTTGTTGTTGTTGTTGTTTTGTTGTTGTTTTGTTGTTGTTGGTGGTGGTGGTGGTGGTGATGGTGTTGGTGTTGGTGTTCTTGTTGTTGATGAAAATTAAACATGGTTTCTAGAGGGTTGTGAAGGTTTTTGCGCGGTTTCTAGAGGGTTTGGAACGGTTTGATAGGATTGTTAATGGTTTTGTTTGAGGGATTTGGACAGGTTTTCAGGATTTCCAAGGGTTTTGAAAGGTGCCGCAGTGTTTTTGTTTCAGGTTTTGGCAACGTCATATACTTTCTTGTGGGTTTTCTTCATGTCTTCATAGCTTCGTCAAAAGCTTTATACACGTTATGGAGTTTGCACAAGCGTCGTGCAAAGTTAGAGGGCTCTGGGGCTCTCTTTAAGTTCAGGGTCTGTTGTTCAGGGGCCCTGACTGTAGCGGTCTTACAATCTAGGAATCTAGGAATCTTCTGGTGCATCGTAGGTCACCTTGTTATCTGAAACTCCTATGTCTATGCAGTTTGTATGTGGAGCAGTGTAGCATGGGTTCCAGTCGCAGGGGTGTCACCCGATAGCGACAAAAGCCCTGAACACTAAACCTAACCTGTAAGTCCGAACCCTAGCCGCTCTAGCCCAAACCCCGACTACCCTCCTCTTTACAATGAAGGTAGGTTACGTGGGGTTAGGGCAGTTCCTTCCAAACCACTAAGCCCTGAACTCCAACAGCGATCCGAAGGCGCAAGCACTTGCCGACTCGAGCAGGCTCTGCACATTCTCGCATGCAATGAAAGGGGTTTGGGGTTTAGGGAAGGCGGGCATGTGCAAGTCTGGGCATAAGGGTTTAGGGCTGGGGGGTGGGGTTGTGAGATGAGTCCATGACACATTTTCCCTGCAGTTCTCCTAAGCGGGCGCTGTGCCTGTTGTCGAACTGGTGCATCGCTCGTATACTACAAGCAGTTAGGATCCTGGTTGCGTAGAGTCCTTAGAAAAGGAGACCTTAAACAAACATGCTTTCCTTTGTCAAGATCTCTGATTTCATCTGACCGTCCCAATTCGAGGTTGCCTCCTGGACATAGTCTTTTTGCCTGGCCTAGCTAGACGAGGCGGAAACATCCCGGTCTAGGGTATACGGTATACAGTCTTACGGTAGGGTGTTGGGCTCTTGGGGTCGAGGGAGGCTTTAGGGATTCGGCCCGGGAGCCCAAGTCCAAAAAGTGTGAGAAGCCCTCAACCCACCAGGCTGCGGCTGGAAGTTCTTGTGACGATATCGACAGCAATAGAGGAGGGCGAGCCCATCGTGACAAAGCTTTGCGACAGCTCCCTGACAGCTTAGGATTTTTGCTAAGATTTAGGCCCAGAGCAGCCCCCCCTTTATCTCAGGAAGATTCACTGAGTCATCATAAATCCTAATAGTTCGGCTTATGCCTGAATAGAGGGATGTTGGGCTTGCCGAGGGGAAGGCCTGAACCTAAGACATTCGAGGCTTGGGACCTAGGAGGGGGAAGTGTAAAGCCAAGAAATACTTAGTACTTACACCAGCATAGAGATCCATGTTTATAGATTTACAGGCATATGTAGACATATATATATATGTATATGTATATGTATATGTATATGTATATGTACACACATACATATACATACACACGGGTGACCACACGTTCTACTTAGGTTATACGACTGCTACGGTGTAGGGTTGTAGGGTGGAAGGGTTTCTTGGTCAGCGCTTCTAGAGTTTAGGATGGGGTCTGTTGGTACTGAGGAAGCCCGGGGCTGTGCTTTGGGCAACTTGTTTTGGACCCTAATTTGCTGTAAATCTCAAACCCTGCGTTCCTCAACCCCAGCGAAAACTTAAATCACCGCCGCAAACCCCAGTTGTGACCCCAACCCCAAACTCTGAGTTCAAAAACAGAAAGAACCTACAATCCTTACCCTCTGCAGACCTTGCCAGGCTTGTCCGAGTGTGAGTGTCAAAAAAACCCAAATCCTATGCCCTAAACCTAAACCCGACCAAGATTACCCAAAGGGTTTAAGCAATGGTCTTGTATGTACTTTTGGGGCCCAAATACCTACTAAGTACCTACTATAATGGTACTTGGACCCTTTGGATTAGCAGAGGAGGCTGCACGGAGCTCTTCCCCGTCGCGTGGGGCACCGATCTACACGCGGCCAGGCGGAGTGTTTGTGTGTTTGCCTTGTAACGATCCAAACTAGCTATTCATATATATATATATATATACACATATGTACATATAAGTGTATGTATGTGTATATATATATATATGTATGTATGTATGTATGTATGTAATGTATGTATGTATGTATGTATTATGGAATGGCATGGAATGGAATGGAATGGAATGGAATGTATATATGTATGTATGGGCTGGATATTATGGGTCAGGGATTTCTTTTGCTAGGTAGGGTTTGGGGTTCAGGGATTTAGGCAGTACAATGACACTAGCGCGGTTTGGGCCGTGTAGTTTCGGGGTTAGGCCCAGGGTTTTGGGTCAGTGGCACATGGATGTTGGGTACAGAGGCTATAGTATGGTTAAGTGTTCTCTGCTTGAGGTGTAGGGTTTGCAGGTTTGAGGCTTAGGCCTCGCAGACCGGTTTGTCCGACTTCTGTTCGACTTGTTATCCAATGAGCCGAGGTTAGACATGTGTAGGGATTAGAGTTCAGGGAGTTTCCAGAATGTGCGCAAGCTCAAAATCATGGGTGTGTATGTGCGTGTGCCGCCTTTGTGTCCGACTGACTGCTTGGCTGGATGTAAAGTGTGTATATGTATGTATATATACATATATATATATATATATATATATATATATACGTACATATGCGTATACACACATACACACACATATGTATGTGTATATATATATATATATATGTATGTGGGTGTATACTGTGCGCACATGTAAATGCATGTGCGTATGTTTTGGGGAAGGCTCCTGCGTCCGCCCGCTGGAAAACAGACCATGAGAGCGAGAGATTTGGGCAGGCACCTTGAACCTCAAGAACCACAGGCTCTAAACTGCATACATAACCATATGGCCACGAGCAAAGAAAACACATCCAGCTGCTTGCCGCCGAACTTACGAAGCTGTACTGTCAGAGTCTGCGACCAACATGGATTAAGGGTTTAGGGTCCTGAGACCGACATGTTTCTACCATGTGGTAGAAAACAAAGCGATATGTCCCAAAGCCGGGATTAGAGACGAATTGCTGGGAGAGCCCGGCAGACAGATGTATTGTGAACAGCCATGCAACATAGGTGTCTGAAGATATACAGAGCATAATGCCCCTGTATATTCCCTGTAGAACTATGCTATACTCAACTACCCAAACTCACATGTTTAGCAGTTATGGACCCCATATTGAAAGTAAGGTCTGGCGAAATTAGTGGACATGAGTGTAAAGATGGCTCGGAGGCTTCGCGCCGCCGACGCCGGTGACGTGGAGGCTGATGTCGCATGCCACTCCAGAAACTGTCGCAACAGTTCTGGCCGATTCTCACTCCTACATAATATGTAGGGGTCTGCTCAAACTATGGTAGACCTTTTTATGTGGACTACAAGGGGAGATTAGATTCCCTACAGTCATGATCACGAGACTGTTCTGGCCCAGCGAAAGCGTGTTTTATCGTCTAGAGATGCGTCTACAGCATCAAGCCGCTGGAAGGTAAGGGGTGCCAGGTCTGGGCGCCGACCCAATATAAGATATTGCAGCATGTGGCGCTGAATGCACGCGCTTAAGTGGAACCCAAGCATCTTCGGGTGCAACAGGAGTACAAGAGTCGGTGGGTGCGGCATGGTTAACTTGGTTGAACGCGACTCCTTGGCTGTGAAGGGTTCGGGCGGCAATTGTGGCACCAGTTGAAGTTGAAGCAGCTTGGCTTTGCTGGGGCCTAGGGACCTAACACCCTCATACCCTGACCCCTTAACAATAGAGTCCAAACCTCTTGGCAACTCAAAGCCCGAGGCCGTCGACCAGCCGAAGACCCAAATGTCGTACATCGACTCCCGAACGCGAGTCCAGCAACACTCTCCAGAATGAAATTCGGATCTTCAGGAGACAGTCAACATAGTAGTCCTCCTTCAGACAGGCACAGTTTCAGCTCGCGCAGCTGGCGCGACTCGGAGCCTCAGTTGCAAACTATGACGACTGCGGGATGTTGATCACGATCACTCCAATCTCTAAACCTCTTAACGCTAAGCTCGACGGATGGAAAAGGGCCCTCAGAAACCTTATAAGCCTGACAGCGCATAAGCCCCAAACCCCGAAACTAAACCTCGAACCCGTCCTTCGAGGCCCCGAGGCCTCAGAGAATTCCTCCAGCGAGGCCCCGCCAAGTTGGCATGGGATGTCTTTCTTGAGGGCTCCAGTTACCAAAATAATGGCTTACCTTACTGGATAACGTTGTCATGGCTAGTAACCTACTAGGAGCCCTAGGGTTGGTTTGGGTATTTTTCCAGGGTTTTCAGGGTTCAAAGGAATCTACACGGTTTCAGGGTTGAACAACTTTGTGTTGGGGTTCAGGCTGCACGGTTTGGGGCTCGTGGTGCCGGCCGAGCGGGAGAGTCGAAACCCAAAGCCGTTCAACCGCCCCCCCCCCTCCCGAAGCTGTAAAATCCTCACCCCGCCCTACCAGTGGTCGCTTGTCTTGTTGAAACCACAGCACGAAGCCTAAAAGAATGAACTCGATGCCTCAAAACGCTGCCGATGAGCCAGGCTCTGCTTTGGTATCGGAAGGCAGCCGAGTCGGGTCACGTTCCCGCGTCTCGGCCTTGGGCTTTTTGTGGGGGCTTGTTGCTGTTGTAGGGTCTTTGGAAGGGTTGTCAGAGGAGCTCAACGGCTTTTGTTATCAATCTGTAGGGTTGAGAGTTTAGAAGTTCTGGCTTGAGGGTTTAGGGAAGCCTCCTCATATTCAGAAGGGTTGAAGGTTCTCCTTTGCTCGAACTCGTTGTGTCTGGTGGTGGGACGTACCGTAAGTCGTACTATAGAGTTCAATAGAGTTGCTTGGGACACTACTAAAAGATAGGTTCGGGTGGCTAAGGGTAAGATTCGAGGTATCACAGTCTTCGGGCTTCAAGGACGTAAGGTTCTAGGTGCTCGTATTTATGTTTTCGGTTTTGAGATGGGGCCTTTTCACGTTTAAGGAGCTCAGGGCGTATGTGAGTCACTTCCCAGTAGGGCTTTGAGGCACTCCTCTCAGGTTCGTGAGGAGTTCCAGTTATAGATTTCAGGTACAACTGCCCTTGTTTACAAGATACGAGGGAAACTCTGATCGCGCAGCTCAGGCGCAGTTGCGTCTTGGGGCGTTGCTGCACGACGGGGACAGGCATAGCCGGGCTTCCACATTTGGTTTTCGATCATGGAAAAGCAGCCCTGACCTCTCGACTCTCGACCATAGCCCCGAGCCTCAGAGATCCCACGACCGTAGAATCGTAGACCCTGAATACCTAAAAGCCTGAAAGCCCACGGAGGCCCCAGCTGCAGGGGTAGGTTCGCAATTGTACATTTGGCCTTGCGCATCATTTCGGGGGCATCGAATGATCTCAGTTTTGCATGCTCTCTCTCTGTCTCTCTCTCTCGCTCTCTCTCCCCCGCTCTGTCTCAATCCCTCCCTCCCTCCCTCCCTCGCTCTTGCTCGTTCTCTGTCCTGCATGATTTGTATGCCGACTCGTGGTTCCTTATACATGCAGTTGTATGGTGTGTACCTGTACACTGTACATGCATGAACCAGCGGAGTGATCTGTCTATTTGTGCTATGCATGCTCGTTTGCATTCTCTTTGCATGATGATAGAGCACGTTACGCAAACTCCGTGCAGAATCGACTTTGTCACGGAATTGCTCGGGACGATACGACAGAACACAGCCTTCAGTCCACCCGTTTGCCCACGCCGAAATCACACCCTCGACCTCAATCTACGACAACTGAAACCGTCATTACATGCTGAAGCTTCATACCGTATACCCCATACACTAGAGTTCATGACTTGCACCATGAGCCACGAAGCCTTTCCAGACACCACGCGCCGGACCCGGCTGCAGCCGTGGCCCTGTACCGCACTGCTGCGTCTGCGGGCTCCGCCTCGGCGCAGTTTCTCCTGGGCTGCTCGGCCTCTGCACCAGGGAAATAGAAATCGTTTAGTTTCACCGCAAGTTGGGCCGCAAACGGCGGCCAAAGTAGTCACCATAGATCATCGGCATCGCCATCGCAGAATCAGCAGCAGCTTTTCTGTGCAGCCACGGCCGCAGCAGCAGCAGCGTCATCAACAGGGTCATCTCGCCATGGTCAAGCGGCCCGTCAAACGGTTGAGCATCGATGCATCATTGACTACCCCCCACAAAGCGTGAAAACATCATTATAAGCGATGCCATCGTCATAATATGTATTGTCTTCGCCTCACAGCACCGATTATCGTCACATGTGCATTTGCGTATTTCGTTGTGTTCCTGTCCCCGGCCGTACTGACATATATTGCTTGAGGAAGCGACATCCAAGACATCAGACGAAAGTGCCTCCCAACTTCGTGCTCAGTGGAGGTTGTGTGTGTGGATTTGCATACCATGCGTTGCCGTGCCATGTCGATATGGGCCCCCTTCCATGCACTCGTTTATAAGCTTTGAATCCCAAATGTTTGCAATTTCAAAGCAAATCCTAAACATGCTCATGTGTACACACCTGAAACCCCGTACCGCCACATGTTGTTTACAATTTCGGGTTTAGCCTTGCTTTGCCCCAGGTTTGGCCTACAGCAACGGGGCCGGGAAGGGATTGCAGTGGAGGGCTCATGGTTTACAGCCTAATTAGAACTAGCAGTTGGCTTCGGCTCATGTGAATGAGATGCAGGGGGCTTTCGACGAAGGGCGTAGGGTTTCTGGTTCGTGACCTTGAGCTGTCTAAATGGCAAGGCTTGGCCTTTGAACCATCCGTCGTTGTCTACGGATGGCTTTTGCATGCTGTCAGCCGTTTACAGCCTCAGGGCTTGAAGAGCATTTTAGAGAGGATCAGGGTTTAGGGCTTAGGGTTTAGGGTTTAGGGGTTTAGGGTTTAGGGTCGGCTACAGTACTACAGGAGCACAATCGAGAGCGAGAGAGAACCAGAGAGCGGAGGAGGAGGAGAGAGGGAAGGAAAGCAGACCCTGCAAATTCCGCAAGGCTTCCGGCGTGGTAGCCGCAGGGCTAGGTTTTGGGTTTCGTTGCCGAAAAGGCTGTTGGAATTGGTGTTTGGCTGCGCAGGACCAAAGACTACAGGGTTCGGAAGGGATCACAGATCTTTCTTCGGGCTGCCTTACAGAAGCCGTGCCCTCAGCCCGTAGGGCTCGAAGCCCAAACGCATTACATATGCAGTTCTTTATACAACTCAGCACCCAGAATCAGAAATCATCTACAACTCCGAAGACTTCGTGAAGACATCGTGCGGAGGACGGCGTTGAGGCCGACTTTTCTCAAGCCGCCCACTGGTTCAGATCCCTTGCTGAATTCGGCCGCAGAGCCCTCAACCCTACGCCTTCACGACCCAGCACCCACTCCCTGGAAAATCAGTTACTGAGGTGCAAACTTGACGATACACGGGCTGCGCTCTACTTGGCAACATAGCTCCCCGACACGCCCTACGAAGTCGGCACCCAAATCCTCAGCGCCCATTTCTCATTGTCATTGCAGGCGGACCTCGAAGTTCTTAACCCGGCACAAACTCCAAACCCCTGTCGAACTTAGCTCTGAGCCATGAAGGCCGCTGAGTGAATGCTTGAAACATCTTGACATTGAAATCGTAAATCTTGAACTCATGTAACATTCTTCTAGAATCTTGAATCCTGAATGCAATCTCTATAACACCTGGCTCCTTTGCTCTGCGACCCTGAGGTCTCGCTGGAAGACAGGGCAGCCAGAGCTTCGCAAAGGCGGACAAAGCCATGCATCTTGGCTCGTAGATCGGGCGTTTCCCTATAGTTCATTCGGTCTTATATTGTTTTCCTGTTGGTTTCATAAGGATGTTGCAGGGCTCAATGTGGTGGCCCGTTTAATAGGCCCCCCCCCCCCCCGACCAAAACTTTTGGCTTGAATGGTCTGGTGTCAGTGACCCCCCGGACCGGGGTTCGGCTGGCTTAGGTCTGTGTGGCTTTGATTATGTTAGAAGGGGATTGGGTGGTTTCGGGGTTTGGGTGCTGGCTCAGGGTCTGGGTGGCTTTGGTTAAGTTAGAAGGGAATTGGAGGGTCCTAGGGTTTGGGGCTTAAGTCGAAGGGTTTCGAAGCGTTTACTTGGTTTCGGTGCTTAAGTACTAGGGTTTAAGAGCTGTATGTTTCGGGAGGTGTTTGAGGTGGTTTGCTTTTGTTTTAGTTCTGGGAGTAGTCGAGGGTTTGGGGTTGAGGGGGTTGAGATTCGGCTCGGCTCAAGGGTGATGATTTAAGGTTTAGGCTTAAGTAAGTGGGCTTCAGGGCCAGGGTTTTAGGGTTTGGGCGGGGGTTTAGGTCGTGGGTGCGTTAAGATTGACCATCAGCAGACAGGACAGTCACCCCCCAAAAAAAATCACCAACCAAAAACAAAACGCATTAATTAGGCCACCCGTTTTTTTGGTACGGGCTCGAATAAGGAAAAAAACAAGCATTAAAGAGGCACACCGGGTTAAAAGGGCCACTGCATTATTTGTGGGTGTCAGAGGGTCGGGGGTTTAGCGGTTCAGGGTTTGGGGAAATGGGGTACTGTCTAGGGTGTAAGCACATCTCGCAAGTGCATGCCATTAGGGATGTTGTGGTACTTTTGAAGCCTCTGCCTGTGAGTTGTATAGGGCACATCAGGGGTTCAGGGTTTACGGTTTGGGGTGCAGTGCACGGTTTTGGAGTTTAGGGCTTCGTGATTTGCTTTAGTGTTCAAGCGGATGGCCAGGTACAACCTCGCCGCGGCCTATCGCGAGGGCCGGGGAGTCCCACGTGACGCGGCGCAGGCCGATCATCTTTGGCCTTATACTTGTGGCTCCATAGTAGTTCCTTCGTGGGATTACCTTATACGATTCTAAGTATTCTAAGTATGAACGCCAAAAAGGAACTACTTTGGAGCCTATGGGTATACTTGTGGCTCCAATTTCCCACTTCTTTGGGCTCAAACCCTGTGACACTTAAGGAGTCATATACCCTAGTCAACGGATGAACGAAGAGTAAGTAAAGCGTAAGTCGAAGGTGATCAGGCTCCGAGCTCCCCAACCCCAAAGAAAGTGGCCTTGATAAATGCTTCAAAGATGATTATTTTCTCGTAAGGACTATGAGCCCTATCGTAAGTAGACCTCTACAAGAGACTGGCGTGGAGGATTTGAAGATGATCGGTCCGTTCGGGAAAGCGGGTTGCTTATGTTTTCCGCGGGTGCTGATTTATAAACCCTAAACAGACTCTCTATGTGGAGCCTTGTGTGTGCGAGTGTGAGCGTCGAGAACAGACTCTCTACCCTTATTCTTAAACGACTAAACCCTCAACAATAGCCCCCTGCAGCTTTAGAGCCTTCCACGTTTAAGCTCTAGTCGCTCTTCGCAAAGAGGGGTTCCCGAGTTCAAGCTCTCACCGTGGGGTATGGCAGCTCCGAAGAAAAAGCAACAGCGACATAGGAAGAGCACCCCAGGCACTAAACCTTAAACCCACCTTAAGACTTTGCTGGTGAGGCTGTCGTATGGACTCGCCGAGCAGCAGAACTGGGCCACACCAAAGCCGGGTTCTTGCCACAAGGGATGAGGGTTTAGGATTATATTGAATAGCAGGGTTTAAGAATATTTGGGGTTTAGGGTTTCCACAATCTAGGCGCCAGAATAATTACAAGTACTCTTCCTACGGGCTTCTTAATATAACTATGCGACAATATACTCCAAAGCCCTGCTCAGACTATCTACATCCTGCTGCTTGGTGTCAGAAGCTACCCAAAGCATGTGCTATGTTGGTAACTAGCAGCTAGCACCTGGAACTGCGAAGAATTCTTGTTATCATTTGTAGTATTGTGATCGCTGCTCTGCTCATTGGTTCAGGCTTTTGGCGTGCCGCTATCATAATGAGCACCATTGGCACGCGAATTGTCATCATCACTCCCTTGGCTAGACCTGTATAAATAGATACATACTGTATTCGTGTACTTATTCTTTCTGGAACGGAAGGGGTCTCAACTGCTGAGTGTCGGGTGCTGAGGGGCTTTACTTTGTGTTTGTAACGATCATGTCGGTTCTTGACAGAGTTTATGACCTTGACCTGCCTGGGGTGTCCATTGTAGTTCATACTTTGATTTAACCCGTGCTATACCTGGTATTCGTTAAGGTGCAAAGAAGAGGATGCATGTACAGTCATGTATAATTCCAACCCTTGAACGGCCCTAAACCCGCAAATCTCAGCACAACCTAAAGCCCAAACCCTAAACATGCTTTAAGACTTCTTACCATCGCAGGCCATGTTCAACCTTGCCGTGGCACTGAGCCGGGGCGACGGGAGTCCCAAGAACGCCTCAGAGGCCGCAGGCTTTGGCTCGTGGGTTTAGGCTTTTTAGGTTCCGTGGTGGTATTCAAGACTTCTGAAGTAGTGCTTGGAGGGTTACTTGTCGGGCGTTCACGGGTTTTGGGGGATGTTATCGGGTCTACGGTTTAGAATCGTTTCTCAGCTGCAGTTTGCTCTGATCACGGCCCACGCAGCTTCCGCGCATGCTTCTTCAGCTGGATGTTTGCGAGACTTCGTTCCAGCAGCAAAAGGATCGCTGTGTCCTCCCTGTTTGCAGCTTGTTTCCTTAATGGCGTGACGGCCGTATCAGTGACAAACGGTCAGCCAAGAAACCAGGTCTAGAGGCAGCTGCAGCCGAACTCAACTGCCCAAAGGCTGAGATATCGCAAGGCGCCAGCATGTGAGTTTGAATGCTCAGCATCGCACAAGCTACAATCCATATCTTCTAGCTAGCTCCCTGCCCTGCCATCACAAAGCCGAAACCGCCGCTGGCATCGGAATACCGTATCATCCCTTGGAAATTCGTTTCAGGATCCTTCTTCTGTGATGTGTCAGCTCCGGGAATGAACCTTTGACCCCATGCCGTAATCTAGGCGATCGGATGGTATACCCGTGCAGCCGAGCAAGGTCATGTCCTCGCAACTTGCCAGCAGGGTCTTGGGTTATCGAGTTGAGGACCTGCGATGGCTTGGTCAGGGTTTTTGCAATTTAGATTTTCGTCGGAAGCCAGCAACACAATCAACACGCAACAGTTGATACATGTACATATGGCGTATGGTTATCGTTCTGGGGCTTCTATCTTTAGAATCTGAGAACACTGCTTCGGCATTGAACCTTTTCAGCTAGTTAGTTTTGGGACTAGGTATGTCGCTTTGTTCTTGGAACTTAAATGTTGCTAGCTGTGTTACGAGCAGTGCCAATTTCAACGACCACTACAATCGTTGCTGAGATGGAAGTTTTCAAACGCGAAGGGACTCTCGATCTAGACTAGACCCTAACTGATCAAGGAGCATTACCCGTATGTCAGGGCAACCAGAAAAAAAACTCGCCCCAGAATTCCGAATGCCGACCCTAAATAGTACGATCCTGTCTACGCGCCCCTGTTAGTAGCACCCCAACGAAGCTAAAGCAGCTAAATGTCAATTCTGCGAGCGCCCTAAAACCGTAAGCCCTGCAAGCCGAACAGAAACCCAGATCATTTCAGGCGCAGTACAACCTAGCCTACGCCTACTATGCACCTTGGCGATGGATCGGTCCACTTTACGTGAAGGTTAGGGTTTGGGGTGTTAGGCTGCAGGGAGCAGGGTCAAGGGTGTAGTGTTCAGGCTTTAGGGGTTGAGCTTGTTGCATGTTGGTGTCAAGTTGGTGTAGAAGATTGAAGCTCTGAGCTTCAGAAATGACATTTTGGATAGTCAAGATACTACTAATTACTGGCCTCGACAGAGAACCCTGGTTAAATCCTCCAGCACAGAGCGCAGATCCTACAACCTGACAATCGGGTGCCTCTACAACTGGAGCTCTGAAAGGTTAGAGTTGGCGCTGGCCGGCACCGCAGTCCGTGCTGAAACTGAAAATGGGGTTTAGAGTTCAGGGTTCGGAAATTCTGATTGTTCATGAGCACCCGAAAACGGCCCATTTATGCCCATCGAGTCGGCAACGACCCACGCCCCAAAACTGAAAAGCTCCTGGGCATCCTGGGTTCTCGTTAAGGAATTTACTTTAAGTTACCACCAACTGGGGGTCTATAGCCAAAATGTGGTTTCTTTATGATGTTAACTTTAAGTTAACTTCCTTAACAAGAACCCAGGCTCGCCACGAAAAGCGATGTCTTGCTTAGCATCTTTGTAGTGCTCAGCAAGCAGCCGAGGAAAGTTCAGGAACCCCACAAACCCTAAACCACAAACTCTAAGTAAACCGTGAACCCCGCACCCTAAATCCCACGTCGGGACCCGAAACCCTAATCAAATGCCCAAGCCCAAAGCCCTACCTCAAACCTTTCCATTCTTATGCGAGGTGGGAACCGATCTGGCACCCTCGCATGTCGAGTCGGCGAGATGGTTCCGTTCTGCCCCCAGAAAAGGGGGGCTGCACTTTATGGTTGAGGGCTTAGGCTTAGGGTGTAGGGTTGAGTTTGGGGCTGAGTCTATTTAGGGTTTCGGGTGTTTTCGGGACGCGAATTCGGAGGCCGCGTAGCATTCTAATCGTGTTCTGATTCGTGAGGAGGCCCTTGTACAACTGTTGTATGTCAAGGATTACAGCGTATGTAATTTCTCCGGACTTTCTTCCCCCGGACTGCCAAACCCCATCTAAAACCTAAAGCCAGCAAAAGGAAGTCCACAAAAGCCTACGTCCTTCCTAAACCCTTAACCTTAAACCCTAAACCTTAAATAAACAAACCCTGCGAGAGTGCAAATAAACAAACCCTGTAAAGGATAGATTATGCGAGCTACATCTCTTCCCAGGGAGAGCTGCAGAAGGAGGCAGCAAAGAAGGCATCGTGGTTGCCTTGGGTTGCCTCGTTTGGGGCCCATGATACTATGATTATAATAAGGAACCCCCCCAAAATAATGTAGGTGATTATTCAGGCACTTCAGAAGCTTCTTCTCCCGGTGCTTGGCGGTTGAGCGTGGCAATGGTTTTTTGTTGCTTAGGTATGCTGTTGCGGTCGCTTTCAGGGGGTTCGGCGGGAGAGGGAAGGTTGGCGAGGAAGCGCAGCTCGCGGCTGCTGATTGGATAGGGGCGACGGGCATCGACATGTGTTTATAACGGTTGAACATTGGGAAGCGAGAGGTGTTATACCGAGTGGCGTTTAGGTTTGCATTGAGCCCCGCAGAAGGAAGCAAAGGTCGCGACGCTGACCCGTACATGGTTATAACGATTATACATGTGTCTATCAATTGTGCTTTTGTTCCAGGTTTTTTCATCTGTGTCTATGAAATCCAGACAGAGAGATAACGACCAACAGCACAATGCATCGCGGTGACTTTGTGCACGTTCATGGCTGCACCTGCATTTTTATGTGCTTTTGCCACAGCAGATACGTTCCTGCATGTTCCTGCGCGCACATGGCTGGGCTGCCTGATCGCCCGTTTGTCTGCCCTTGTGGTTGTCCGTCGGCTTGTCGGTTCATGCATCTTGTTTTTCACTCGCTCTCTGCGATGCTGCAAGTGGCCGTCTCGGGTCATGACCTCTCTCTCTCTCTCCTTCTCTCCACTCTCCGGCCTTCTCTCCCTCTCTCGCACTGTATCTCCTGCTGTTTATTTATCTGTGCCACGGCCTTGCATTGGCCGGTGACTCGAGCCACCTCCCTGCCCAGGCCAGTTCATGATGAGTGACTCGGCGACAGTCGATTTCAGGAACGGTTCAGGAGCCCTGTAAAATAAAGGGATCTAAACCGCCGCAGCGCTGCGGTGCAGAGGAGCGTAAAATTGTGGGGACACCAGCCAAAGTGGGCTTGCTGTATATGAGGTGTTCATTTTCTAAACCCAAAACCCGCTTATTAGAACATGGTTTTTGGAAATTGGCTGGGTCTGTGTTGCTATACTTCTGTTCGGGAAACCTAGACCTCGAACTGCCTGACGTATCCCGGTAAGTTTCAAAGGTAGGATGTGCTAGACCACCGGAAGTCAACCCTGCCCTGCGGGACTCCCGGTTTCGGGTTTCGGGAATTCTCAACCTTGCCTTCCGGATCCAGCACCCTATAGTTTAGGGTTTAGGGTTTAGGGCCCTAAAGAGTCGTAAGCGAGTTGGTTGATAATCGTGGGTCGGATCCTGCTAAGTCTGTAGCTACCGGTAGAAGCCGACAAGCTCATGTTGACCTACGGAGGTCAAGTCGATTCTGCTGCTTTGAACTCGGGTTTGGGACATTCCATGAATTCTGCCAGTCCCGTTCCTGAGCCCTGAAGCCCTACACTCTACACTCCCTTGTCCCAAAATCCTGATACTCCGAACCTCCTTTTCCGGCAGCCTAACCCTATAACTGAAAACCCCCAACCCCTAAAGTTAGAATTCTACACCCCCAACTAACTCCCTAGCCCGAAAGCCCAAACGCGGAACCCCTGCCAAGCGCATCAAAGAAACCCACCCTGAAAAGCAAGCCCAGAACCGTGGTCCCAACCAAAGGCAAGATGTGTCGACAAGGCCATGGCATGGCCGCGAGCGAGGAGGTTTGGGATTCGGGTAGGGTTTAGAGGTCCTAGGCGTTCAGGTATAGGGTTTCAGCAGGTAGGGGTTTAGGGTGTGGGGCCTTAGTTTGCAAGGGGTTTAGGGGGCTCCGGGGTCAGGGTTTAGGAGCGTAGGGCTTGAGGGGGTTGGTCTTCATGTCCTTTAAAGATTTAAATCTAGCACTATGCCACGCACCTAATTGCATAATGCAGTCATACATGCTTTTGCTCACACAGGGCCATGAGTGTGTATAATATAATGTAATCAAAATGTAATCATAATATATGCACATGCACATGCACATGCATTTGCGCACATTCGCACACGTAAACATGTACGCATGCACGCGCACACACACACACATGTTTACTATGTGCAACCTTCGGTAGTCGTTACTACTGCGGCACAAAGTCAAGTACACAGCACACACTCCGCCACTTCCGAGCGAAATGAAGGATCACAAAGTACATCATGCAAATGTCGAGCTATTTCCACAAATTGAACCCGGTAATCTTGGGTGCAGTGCCGCCTTACCATGTTATGGTTTTTTCATGTTTTGATCATCGCATGACTACATCCCAGCATACATGTATGTTTTTGTGGTGTCTCATCATAAAATTACTGTCTCAGCGGTGTACATGCTCGGTATGTACACAGATCACTGAGCCGTGTGTTAGAGTGGGTTTTAACGCTTCAGTATGGCTTGCCTGTGCAGGCTTTCACGACAACATGCACAGCCACGTTACAATCGCACGACTATTTATTTCATGTATGTGTAACTGTCTATAAATATATATACATTTATATTTATATTTATTTATTTATGCCTATCTATATTTATTTATGCATAGAGAGACAGACAGACAGAGAGAGAGAGAGAATGTGTGTGTGTGTACGTGTAGATTTTACATAGGCAAGCCTTCACGTACATAAAGTAATTTGCCAGCAAGTTGCTAAGTCAACATGTTTTTGTATCTTTGCGATTTTCGTTGGGGCCAGTTTCGGCTTCGTAGTTTGGGATTACTTGGGGCTTTGGGCTCTGGGCAGTTTTTCTCGACCGTTTTCAGCTCAAGATCTACTCGTCTGCACGACCGTGGCATGTCTGTCCGGCCTGCGGTAGATGCAGAAACCAGGGTTAGGCCCTAAATCGAAAATCCTTAGCATGACAGACCTGACTCGTTTGAAGCATCGAAGCCAAATTGGGGGAGCCCACTTCCCTGACCACAGATGGAAATTTAGGATGGGACAACGTCTTGACAAGTCTGAGCGTCTGGCGGCTTGGTCTATATACAAGGAACAGCTTAAGATAAATGTAAACGGAACCCAATATTCGCGACCCCGAACCCATAACCGTAACCTCCGATAAGCATATGCGAGCAACGGGGGTTTCGAACATGAGCTAAAGAAACTGCACTGTACTTTGAGAACAGAGACTTAGAAACCCTTATCATCGCAAGGCTCATGGGTACATGGTCTAAACCAAGCGTAAGAACCTGCGCAGAAGCGCTGCTCGCGCCCAGCCGGAAAGCCTTCGTAGGGATCATGCTTGACCCACGTGAAGTACATGTTGCTGCTCACTGATGTTCATGTCGAACCTGGTTTGTTTGTGCAAATTCGCACGTCTACCACAACCTGTCACAAATTCGGGATTTCCTTTGTCACACCAGCCTCATCGAAGTAGCTCGTTTCGCCATGTCCTTGCAAACGAGAACCTGGAACTGCACGCTCCATGCGATACGCTCGTAATTTCTGGAACGGTAATTTGAGGCATGGGAAAGGAACACTGCAAAACATAGAAAGTGCTTGCACACCGACAAGATGCCAGGAATTCGGTTTAGGGTGCTGGAAGCACTTGATTTAGATCAGTATTGATGATCCAAGCTTTGGGGCATTGGGCTTGCTTGTGTATGGGGCTGATGCTGGATTTCCGTCGTTCGAGTGATATAAGGGTTTCAGAGCTTGCACTGTTCATTTTGGAACTGTCGAAGTTGCGCAGGAGTCGGTGTAGGCTTTGTAGGAGAGACTGAAAGATCGCTTCATAGCCCCGTAACCAGAAACCCGACACTTCACACCCGCAGCAAATCCATGAAACCCAGGTCTGAACGATAAAGCCTACATCTACATCTTAAAACCTCAGCCTTTTCTTTCGTCCTGCGTTGAAATCAAAGCTACAGATCCGTGGCCGTAGGTCTTATTTTGAGAGGCATGCTTTTGGTGCGGACGTTGGGCTGAGTGTGAAGTTAAGGTTTTTGATGTTCGAAGATGGCTGGCAGCCCACTGTTATTGTCCGAAGTGTCATGTCATAATTCCATGGAGTATGAGGCGGTTCCCGGAAGCAACTCGCAGTGGCTGGTGTTGCACGATTTCTTTTGTAGGACAGCACTTCTCAATGTTCAGATTCAGTACGGCAGGATGACCCTTTATCCCGATTTAAAGTCCTGGACGGTGGGTTGGGGCATCAAAGTTTCAGCTTGAGGGTATAGCGTCGGTCCTGATCTCCGCGGTTTTAAGAGCCGGAAAGCTTCAAACCCAAAAAGAAGTAATCCCTAGACTCTTTGCGGGCCATAACTCCTATCCGAAAAGTTTGGCTCGTTAGGAGTCTGTATCATGGCTCCGGCGAGCTGCAGGACAAAATCACGGCGACATGTTTTCTTTAGTTAGATTCGGACCAGGATGTGAGATTGGGGGCTTAGGCAAAGTAGTGTGTTTATGGTTCGGATTTCGAGTTCGGGGTTTACGCTCTTCAGTCCTCAGCTGTAACATGGAGTAACCAAACGCACGCAGCCCAATCCTTACCGTAATCCAAACCATGCATAATTAGGTGCTCTCGACTGCTGGCTTGGGGTTGGAGCCCTCGCTTGCACTGTTTCGCGTAGATACTCACTACGCGAAGGTATAAGACTTCTTTTGAGGATGCATTGTGGGGTCCTGCTAGGACTTCGTGGCCTCAAGGGGTCTGAGGCTGCAGTGTCGACTATTGCTACGATGGTTGATTGCTTGGCCAAAGCCCTGAACGCTAGATTCGTGCATAGCGCAGGCATGAGTGCTATTGCAGGCACTTCGTGCACGGTGACGCATTTTTCTTGGATGCGAGTTCTAACCAAAACCCAGCATGAACCCCTTTCTCACAAAGTCTTTGCAAACCTCATAGGCCCAAAGATCCCCACCAGCAGGACAGTGTACTGTAAACTGTACTTTAGAAAAGTATTATCCTGTAATATAATCAATATAATCTACCAGGAATCGACCATTATATGCGGAAATGTGATCTGATTACTACTGTTCTTCTGTACACCACACTTTGGCACGCCCTGAGGCCAAGCACAATACGAGCTGGCCGTCGCTTTAGAGACAGGCAGGGACAGGTCTTGTTTGTGTCCGCCGGAAGTCGGACGAAGCGAACTTGGAACCCACCTTGTTCTTATTAGGGCTCTCGGGTTGAGTGTTTCCTGCTTGTCCAAGGAAGGATTCGGAGATGGAGAACCAAGGGCTTCTTCACCCGGTTTCTACGAGGTCGCACTTGTTGGGACCATTGCTTCTGTGGCTGGTTTTACGCAGAGGGTCGAAAGGATGTGGGGTTGAACGATGCGCTGTCTAGGCTGCGGAGAACATGTTTTTCCATGGCGTAGATAGGGTGTGGGCTAGAGTGTGGGTTGTAAAATGGTTGTGCAAGCTCGAGCTAAAACCTAAACCCTGTTTGAGTTCTGATTCGTGAGAGCGTAAACCCTCAAACCTAAACCCTAAACCGTGAACCTTAGAGCCTACATCTCTCAGGCCGTGGTGTGCCACAGAACCAAACGGAAGCAGACTTCTGGTACCGGAAGGCCAGCCCAGCCACACTTCGTAGGCTCGAGTGTAGGATTTGGGGATGGTAGTCCAGGGCTTAGCGGGGTGGCTCAGGGTTATTTGCATCCGAAACCCCGAATCCGAAGGCCGCGGGTCTTGGCTGAGGCAAGTTGCGGTCACGTTGCAGTGCGAGCATTGGGAAGTTCACGGGTCTTCGTTCCGAAGGCTGCTTTCAAGTCTGGTCTAGGGGTTTAGGATTTAGGGTGATGTCATGTGTTGGTTTCGTCGGCCTAATTCCCGCTATCAAACCTGACAGTCCTACCATGCAAGTCTTGGACACTCCAGTGCAAGCGGCAAGAGGGACCTAATGGCATCCGAAGCATCGAAACCCCGAGAATTCTTCAGTTTCCCGTACATTCCTGCCGAATCGTAAATTTGTTCGATCCGTTGCAATCGCAGGCTACCCTGAATCCAATATCGATATCTTGCGATCTGAACCCTGAGTTACATGCTAATTATCAGCTTTGCCAATCTTTGAAGTTGGGCTGCAATCATTTCGACGGTGTTCTTGAGCGTTATATCTTAGTTTCCCGACTCCTACAACTCAAAAACTTGACGCCCAGCGTAAGTCGGATGTCCTGAATATTCAACCTTTCTTGCACACGAAAAAGTCTTGAAGCATGCATCCTGAGAAATCCTAACCTGAATCCTGTCAGCGTAAGTCTCACCAGCGCCCGCCGAACTCTGAACAACATGGTGTTGTTTCGAATGATTCAATGGAAGGAGCAACCATGTTGAACCCTAACCCCAAGCCCTAAACCCGAAACACCAGACACAGAACCTATTCAAGACCAAGTGCCCAAACCCTTCCGCTGAATATAGTTTCCTGAAGGAATAACTCCTTTGAAGGTGAACCACATACAATTCTTCTACAGATTCTACACACAATAAATAAACTCAAACTCTATGTATGTCACAGGGGTGCCGGTGATTGCTGCTAGTTGCCTTGGTGTGGCGATCGTTTGCAATCGCAGCCAAACGGATTCTGAAACAGTACCACGATTTCTGCCCTCAGACCCTTGTGGCCACGAGGAACAAGTTTGCAAAACTGCCAGCAGTACCTGCGAAACGCGAGAGGCATGCAGGCAACAGGCCTTTCGTGCTTTTCTTTGCATCTGACGGAACCTGAACCGCCCCGTGTTCATAGCATTTTCCAAGGGAGCACTGCATACATACATGCTGATCTTTCAAAAGCAGCTAGACAGTGCGTAAGCAACCACGACATTCCTAACTGACTGGCGTACTTCCTTGCAGACAGACAGACTGACAGACCGACCGACCGACACACAGACGGACGCACACTTTCCTAGTCACTGACAAACTGACGCTGTGTTTTTTGTAAGTTTCTCAGCTGCTTGCTTACTTAGTTAGTGACTGACTGACTGCATCTGACGTACTCTCATACTGAATTACTGACTTGCTAGCCCACTGGTTTGCTTACCTGCTTGCTCGCTCGCTGGCTTGCTCGCCTGCTGTCTTGCTAGCTTGCTGGCTGGCTTGCTTGCCTGCTTGCTTCCTTATTTGCGTACTTACTTACGCTCGTTCTGTCTTTTTCTTCCAGTACTTCGGTAATCAAGTTAGTAACTCACTAAGCAATCCATCGCTCTCTCACTCACTCAGGCAGGCAGTCAGTCAGTGAGTCAGTTAGTCAGTCAGTCAATCAGTACACCTGTCATTCAGTCAATCAGTCAATCAATCCACCAACCAACCAACCAATCCACCAACCAAGCAATCAGTCATATCATCATACAAACAACCAATCGGTTGCTTAAGGAATTATGCACTCAGTTACTGTAACTAGTATTGATATGCTGACTTACGGCTGGCTGACTTATTCATTCAAGCAGCATGCCCATATGTAATGTTGTCCACCTTTGTATGCACATACAGATGCGAGCGTGTGTGTATATATATATATATAATGTGCGTGTATGTATGTTTATGCATGCACACACAGATGTATATATATATATATATTTATATATATTACACCTACACACGTACATAGATAGAAGCATGCATACACATGTCACATACACATCCTGTCATAGCATGCATATACAAATATCCGTTCGTCTCCCAGGAGCTTGCCCGGGAATCCACAAATCCTAAAGCCTAACACCTCAACCTGAAAGCAAAAGGATGCAACAAACCTGATATAGGGGCCTGAGTAATTACCTATACTATTGTGGGGGTTCCTGATTATTGCTATAGTAGAATGGGCCCCAAAACCCTATTCTAATTGCTATGGCCCCTATATTGCGCTCTTAATCCCTGTAGCAGGCTGAATCCGCCGGAGTGCACCGCACTTCTCGAGGATTCGTCGGCATCTGGGCCATGTTCAGCTGTGGGTGGGCGATCAGCACCTCTAGTTTTGGTGGTTTTAGGGCTTAAGGTTTAAACCAGCCCCAGCACCCCTACAATCCCCAAACCCTAGAACACTGCGTTAATGTTCTGAACTCTAGACCCTAAACCCTAAACCCTTTCAGACGCTATAAGCCTTCTGCCTTATAGACCTTAAACCCTAAACCTTTCAATTAGAAAAGCCGCAAACCGAACCCTGAGCCCTGCGCCTGGATACGAGGCCTTCTTGGGCGCCTTTTCGGGAGGACCGAGCTCTGAAGAAAAAGAGACACCCTGCCATCAGGGTTTAGGGGTTTAAAGTTTCCTGGGCGGTTTAATTAGGGTTTCCGGATTTTAGGGTTTTGGGCCCTACCCATAGGCCCCAAAGTAGCTCCTTTTTGGGGTTCACATTTAGAATTCTATAAGGTAATCCCCAAAAAGGAACTACTTTGGGGCCTATGGGTAGAGTTCGGGGTGCCGGATTTTTAGGGTTTTGGGGCTTTAGAGTCTCGATGTTCAGGTTGTTTGCAGCGCCTGCTCAACAGGGTTTCAGGGTTAAGGTTTTCGCGCCTAAGTGCTAAGGGATAGTTTAGGGAATTAGGCTTTGGTTTATGGATTAGAGTTTTTGGCTTTGGGAGTGATATTGTAATTTTACGGGCAGAGGGGCTGGAGTTTAGGGGTAGGGCAGGTAAACAGGTTTGAGAGTGGTGTAGCTGCAGGGTTGCTGTGTTTCAGGGTCAGACTGTTTAGGATGTGACGGATATACTGTCTAATTACGATGTTTCCCCGACTTCGTGGGACTACGCAGCGATTTTTGGTGTTCCCGAAGTGGCGGAAACATCCCATGTGTGCGACTCGCGGGTACTTGTCTTTTAAGCCGCAACGTGAAAGGCGCATTTAGATTCCCTGGATCCCTGAAGCCTGTTCAGTAGCTTGAACTAAGCCCCAAAACCTAAGCCCTTAAGCGTCCCCACGTCTGGCTAAAGGTTCCACATCATGAGCACAAGCTTTATCCGGCGCAGGATGTCTGATATACCTTAGTGGGCCTCAATAGTGAAGATAAGATACGGTCTCGGAATACATTATACAGGTTAATCATGAAAAGCGACCTCAAGAAATGATTTTGGCAGTTATTCAGCTTGTTCCTGGCCACTTGGCAGTTCCGCCTCACTTGACCGAGGCCGTTAACGCTCAGCTCTGAACATAAGCCCTGAACTCCAATCCTTGAGCCCTAAACTCTAATCCTTCAGCCTATATAAACTCCATATAATCTCTATAATCAGGATTGAACCCTACACTACAATCTTGAAGCCTGTATAAAGTCTCGTCCTTAAACCCCTACCCGAGTGTGAGTGCCGAAACCCATACTCTGCATCGCTTTGCTGACTGAGGCCTTGGTGATGATCACAGCATTGCGCGAAGCTAAGCCTCCGAGTGTCCTTAGCAGAAAACACAGGCCGCCCACGCTTTCAATTGGAGAGCCGAACTCTCAAAAATGCAGGTGGCGAACAACTAGTACTTAATCATCCCTCGTCCATGTATATATATATATATATAGTTAGTTAGTTAGTTAGTTAGTTAGTTAGTTCGTTTATAGCTAGAGTACGAGACTCCCGAAAACCCTATTGCTATTAGAGTTGGGGCGGGGCCAACACCTTGAACCCAAGAACTCCGGCCCGAAAATGTGAATCTGTATTCGGGCGGAGTTTAACCAATGACGTCAGTTGCTAAAGGAAGAGGTTTTTCGAAGATTACTTTATGCTGCTTGGTAAACATACGGATAGAATAGTAGTTTGAAGTTCCCACTGACACATCATAAGTGCAATACAGTTCTCCTTGAGATGTTACAGATACTGTAGCTACTAGATCATCGTTGCAACCTTCTTCTTACTTTACTATAGTAGTCTATGATATGTCCTTAGGGCCGGGGCAGGGGTGCGGTGAGAAAGCGGATCTGCCCATCGCAAAGTCAAAGAAGCTTCGAAGTCCAAAGAACCCCCCAACTCAATTGAGCGTTTCAGTAAATTAGGAACCCTAAATGCACGCAGGTTGCCGCTCCCCTCCTACCCGAGCTTCAAAGAAACTCAGGTCTCACCCCATGATGCTGCATGTCGGTTTTACACGGCACCCAACCTCTCAACAGACTGAGGTAGGGTCTAAACTCCACAACATAAACCCTAAACTAAACCTCGAAATCCTGTGCAAACATGCAGCCCTACAAATCCTTTGTTTCACTTGAAACTTGCTTAAACGAACCCTAAACCCTAAATCCCTATAAACCTTAAAACTCTCAGGGTAGCATCTTCCCAACCTACTACAAAGACCACCCGAACAGGCGGAGAGGGGCTCGGCTGGTTGAAACATTTGCTTGCTTTCGTCTTTCGGATGTAAGGTTCAGGGGTTTAGGGGTTTAGGGTTTGCAGGTCTAAGGTTTGGGGGTTTAAGGATTTAGTGCCTGAAAAGTCCTCTTCGGATAAGGCATAGCGCTCAGAGCTTTGCTCAGGATTGAGGATAGCTTGGTTGAGGGGTTACTGTAGGAGCTCAGGAGTTCAGGGCTCAGAAGCCTCAGTGTTCTTCATGGCTTTGCAGTTTCGAAGCGAGGGATTTAAGCCTTACCAATCCGGTTGATGTACTTCTTCGTGCAGAGTATTGGACAGAAAACTTTCTCTCTTTTCATGTTGCGCTTTTGTCCTGTGAAAGTCCTGTAGCTTGCCCTCTTGGACTTAAGCGGATTCGCGATGAGCTCAGCTGCAAGAATCGGGACAAACAGGCAGATACATCCATCCCTCTATGCATCCATGCATCCATGCATGCATAATCTGAGCTGTTCTGATCTGATGTAATCTGACCTGGCTCCAACTTGACTAATACCAATCTAGGGACCGGAATGATCAGCAATAGTAGCCCATAGGTCTCCCACAGGACCTATCAGCACGATGTACGAATTATGCGGGCACATGCATCAGCTGACCAAAGCCCTTTGCAGGTGGATGGATGCCTCTGCACGGATTCTCAAGGCTGGTTTCTTTTGGTTTGTGAGTTGTTGGTGGGGTTTAAGAACGGTTGAGTAGTGTTCAGGGACAGGCAGTGTCGTTCGCAGGCTTGAGACAGCTGGAGCTTAGTTTCGGGATGTTTTGCATACGGGCTGTATAGGGTTTTGAGGGAGGCGTGAGATAGCTTGTTTTCGCAGGCCTGACACAAGTGTAAGGTCGAGACTAGGTTTGTTGGGGTTGCTAGAGTGCTTGGCTTGAAACTATAGGGCTTGGAGCGTTTGGGTCTGTTTTTGGGTTAGGTTCGAAAGCGGTCGTTGAATGACCTGAGCCCCAAAAGCAGGGCACCGATTTGTAAACTGGCCAAGCCGAAACAACTTTAGTTGACTAGTAGTCCATGACTTCGAATTCTTTCCACTTAGCCCGAATCATGCTTTTTGCTCTGAAATGCGGTGAAAATGATGCGGTGTCCGTGTGCGCCCAAGCTTCCAATTTGCCATCTCTGGCCCATGCACAAGGTGCTACGCACCGAGACTTCCGAGTACGAGGTGCTTCTGGAGTCATCATAGCCACATCAGTCCACATATAACATCACGTAGCACGACTTTACAACCTGACTTAAGGCTCCGTGACATGCTTTGCCACTGGCACCTAAGACCTTTCAGCGCAGAGATCCAGTCATTCAGTTGGAACAATGTCCACGGAAACCTCCGCTTGAGCTTGGCTTCGCCCGTTTGCACAAAGGTAAACATACTAGTCTCGTAAATTTTGAACCTAGACACATTGGCCACTCTTTCAATATGTTTACCCAACACAACATCGTGGCGCCAGAGGTGTCGCAGCGGATAGCCGTCAACCTGTCCGTGTATCGCAATGCCGGGCATGTGGTTTGCAGCTCAGTGCAGCGAAGGCTCTTTTGTTTGGGGTTTAGTGAACCCTAAGGCCCACCCAGCCCGATAAATCTATACCCTGCCTGAGCCGTATAGAGTTTGATGGGAGGGAAGAGGCAGGGGTTGAGGCTGAATCTTGCTGCGTACGGAGAGAATCTTTTGATCATCGCATCGAAGTCTTGTACGTCCGAATCAAGGCCTTCATACCCTGGGTTTAAGATTTAGGGTTTAAGGTTTAGGGCTCTTATTTGAAAGGAAAGAACTACTCAGCTCCCAAATCCACGGCTTCGCTTCGCTGTGCTCCCAGGTGATCTTCCTAGGCGACCAGGACGCATGTCTGCTTCGGGATTCAGGGGTTAGATTTGGGGGAGTGCTCGCAAGTCGGAGGATTTCCGAATGCAATTTTCGTGTGGTTTTAGGAGTTTTCGATACCAGTTACCAGGGTTTTGGGATTTTAGCAATTTTAGATACCAGTCTGTAGGGTTTTCGGATTTTAGGACTTCGAGGTGTAGGAGTTCATGCAGGTTTCACGGTTTGGAGATTCCTGTTTGGCTGTAGTTGAAGGTCGTGTTGGGTTGGGGGATCGGCGCTCGTCTTCGGAGTACCGACAACCATCTGCTTGTGTAAGGGCATCTCATAATTCTGCAGTCACGACCACTTCAGGGTTATGCCGCCCTCTCAATGTGAGGCCAGAATTAGGCTGCAAGAGGGTTTGTTCAGGGCTTTGGGGCTAAAGGGTTAAAGCTGCAGAGTTTATAAGGTCCTTTTCGGTTTGGGGGTCAGCGCTTGGGGTCGCGAGCTGAATGGTTTAGGACGAAGCGGACTACCACCCGCCACTGCAACAACTCCGTGTGGCAAGATCGATGTTGTCAAGAGTTCGGTGCTTCACATCTACATCCCGTAAACTGCCCCAAAGCCCGGCAGTACCCGTAAAGCCCTGCGATCTAGACCCTCTGTACACCAACAGAGCTTAGAAATCGCGTTTACCCTCGAGTTTAGGGCTTGCCGCGTTCGTTGTAGATTGAGGCAGGGTTTGCAGGGTTAGAGGCTTGAGTTAGGGTTCGCCCGGATTTCGGGTATCGTAGGATTTGTGCGTTGTGGCTTCAGGCTTGAAACCCCAAGATGTCTCTTGCTCTTGAAGGTTGCTTGCTCAGTCAATATAGAGGGGTGAGCAATTGGCAAAAAGATATAGGTTCTGGTTTGAGGCCCTTGGAAGGTTGGAGTTTAGGGTTGGGGGGAGATGTACTTGAGTGAGAACGGCTTAACTTTATCCCTGACGTGAAATCCTACACCCTGGAAGCACTAGCTTGGTGTAGGTGTCACAAGATAGTTAGCCAACAAAGACGTACTTGATGCTAGCGAAAATGATCTGCTCATGACGCTCGTCAGGAGCACTGGAGCTCGCCTGGAAACCCAGGTTCTGGGGCAGGGGCAACGTGTGCATGCGTGTGTTTGTTTGCGTGTGCTTGGGCTTCAAGTGTTTGTGGGGTACGGAGTTCGGGGTTTCAGGCGGCCATGTACATGCCTGTACACAGAAGGATGTCGTCATCCCGTTGTGGACAGGGCTTATTGCTGTGGAGGGCTTTATTCGTTGTCCTAGTGAGGGCCGTGATATTTCTGTTAGTTATGTTTGCATGCAATTATTCATTACTCCGTTGTCTTGAGCAGCCCGTATAGAATCGGACAGTTTTGGGACTGTCCGGGCCTGCTTGGCTTGTCTACAGGATTTCTTCATGAATTCCACAAGCAATTTGAATGTATGCCCTTGAAGATCTAGCTTTGAATCCTTAGAAAGTGCTGCAACGATTAAAGAACTCACACAATGCATGCAAACGTGGATTATACGCGGAGAAAATCACGTCCAGCTTCTTACGTAATTAATGGTTTCCTGGTTTCGGCAAGACCCAAAAATCTTCGCATCCGAGGCCCCACTCCCCGGTGCATGAGACTGAAGATCCATCGGCATTGCTTCACTTGGTCAGGCCGCCGGAAGCGGGAGCCCTGAGTGTTGCTGGTAAATATCTCCATATTGGGATTGTGCTATATGGTATGGCGCTTTATATTGGGCTCCCTAAGAAAACAGGGTTTGTTGCCATGTCTTCTACCCAAGAAGCCTTGCAAGAAACAGGGTCATGCTTTACATCCCATTGGAATACAAGAGGGTTTTGGTACCCCAGGGCACTCCATCCAGGCTCCGAACGAGGCTTTGAGATTGTTTGGGGCTTTTCTTTAGGTCTTTGGGAGTGTAGGATCTATGGGTTTAGGGGTTGGGGGTTAGGGTTTAGGGTCTAGGGGTTAGATGTCTCAGAATTTAGGATGCAGGGTTTTGGCCTCAAAGTATATGACTTAGCCGCTTCGAGCTTTGTTCCTTTAGGCCTTTGGGAAATAGCGGTACGCTGCTTCATCCAAAGCCAGCGACAGGTGTTTCAAGCCCTGTCGAGGCAAAGAGGCCTTAAGGCGGCCTTCCATGCCCAAAATGAACCAAATCATACAGCCCATAAGCTCCACCAGACCATCCGACTGCTCCAACCTCCCCCACAGGACTCGCCCTAAAGCACAAACCATATGATTCCTTATCTCCATGCTACATTCCGACAACCGATCTTTTCGTTAGGTTTTCTTTTGAGAAGTGTTTTGTTACATCCAACCACACAACGACATTAAGCCCTGGTACACGGTCTTTCGGGGTCCTGGAAACGAAGTCGACATGGTAGTTTGCTGAAAACTGGACCCTGAGCTTCTGAAGTCCTAAACAGCTTGTCCGGGCAGCACCAACCCTGTGGCCACGGATACGCTCGCCGGCTTTGCGCACCCTTGCTGCAAAGTTCTCGGATTTGTAGATTTGGGGCGTATACGTAGGATTTAAGGCCTCACGTCTTGGTGTTTGGGGATTTGTGGGCCGAAGGGACTGTAGGATTATTTCGACCCGCAACAACTAGTTCCGGCCCCTTTCACTCAGAGCAGGATTTGGACAAGCACCGCGGTTCCACATCTACCGTCGTAGTAGATGCCAGGAATGCTGCGAAAACGACAAGTTCGACAAGTATCAGAGTAAGATGCTTCCAGAGCCTACGACTGCAAACTCCAGACACCTATCCTCCATAAGCTTCACGCCTCTGCCGGGCCTTTCTCCTCAGGTCTTTCTACTCAGACTCCGTTGTCGAGAATCGGGGGACGCACATAACTCTTAGTCTAGCCCTGTATCCTGGACCCTAAGACCCAAATCCTAGTCCCCAAACCCTAGACCCTGAGGGTGGGTGTGACGACTGTCAGATGGCAAGGGAACTGTCTTGAGTGAGTTGCAGAGAGGAGCCTAAGAAGAGACCGTGCCGAAGGCCGTTCCGGATGGCCGCCCGTAGATAGAGGGATGAGAGACTGCTGTGTTGCCGCGTTAATGTGTGGATCGTGACACGTACGATCCTGCAGCTAATGTGCTGCTTGCCCCGTACCAGGAACCTCGCCCAGGCATGTCCGAGTGTGGGTGCTGAAACCCTAGACCCTGAACCCGAAATCCCAGTCCCCAAACCTGACCCTAAACCCTAGACCCTAAACCCTGAATCCCCAAACCCCAAACCCTGAACCTTAAATCCCAGCCCCCAAACCCGACCCTAAACCTTAGACCTTAAACCCTAAATCCTAGTCCTCAAACCCTCGACCCTTAAATCCTAGTCCCCAAACTCTAGACTCTAGACCCTGAGCCGCAAATCCAGAAACCCTAGACTAAAAAACTCTAGATCCGTAAGCAAAACATCCACACCCCCACCTCTTTCCTCCCAGGCATGCCCGGAAGGGGAAGTTGAGGCTCAGGCCTCCGCTTCCCCAGGTTTCCTAGTTTAGGGATTAGGGTTTAGGGGTTTAGGGGTTTAATTATGCTTGATTCGGGGGTTTAGGGTTTAGGCATTTAGGGTTCTGGGTTTAGGGGTTTAGGGTTTAAGTCTTTCGGGCTTCCGGTTTGATAGGGGCTGTTGGGTTTAAAGTTTTGCCCTTTGTTTTCATGAGGGGGGGGGAGTCTTGTAGGACGCTATAGTGTTGGCTAGGTTTTTGTTTACAAGGGTTTGGGCGGTTTTAGGTTGTAAGGTTCCAGGGTTGTCGGGTTTGGAGTTGTAGGGTTCAGGATTCGGAGGGTTTCGGGTGTGTAGGGATTTAGGGTTTGGGGCTTTGGTGCTTCAACTGCAGAGGTAAAGTTTTGATACAATCAGGGTTTAGGCAGTCACTTTATCTCAGAGCGGTCCTGCATGAAAGGAGTCTGGTAAAAGTACATGTATAGTAGGTTCTTTGCCTGTCCGACTGAAGGGTTCTCGGAGGCTCTGCTGTCCATGTCGGCAAGATGAACTTGGGCCTGAGGGGCGGCGCAGGTTTCGATGTTTCTTCTTCTTGCAATGCTTGGAATAAACCCGGCAATCTCCATACCTTGTTTTCGGGGCTACCTGCAGCTGGCGGCCTCTAGACCTGGCAGCCTTTCTTTCCGAGCATACAGCCCTAGCTGCTTTGTGTTCGATGATATTAAGCTCACTTGCCATAGACAGTACATAGACCCTTCAGGAAGAAGCCTGGGTTTCAGAATCTCCCATGAACGTGAAGGTTCTCAGAGTCTGAAATCCTGACCCACAAACCTCTAAAGCGCCAAGCCTTCGAAATTTGACTAGCAGCCTAAACACTTGCGGATCTAGAGCCCGTCTAAAGACCTGCACCACCAACACCCGAAGAGTGTGTAGATTCCACCGCCTTGCCTTGCAGTAAATCGCTGACGAACAAGGCCAGGATGCGTTGGAGTCTGCTAGCATGTAGGGGTCTTTCTTGAGGAAAGCGAATGCTTGATGCACGGGGGACTTTAGTTTCGAAATTGCTTTCAGTCTTGTCGTTCTTGGGTCTTTTGGGAATGTAAGGTTGCAGCCTGCAGCATGAGGAGTGCCAGAAAGGCAAGGAACGAGCTTTACTTTACATTCGTTTGACGTTCTTAGACTTTGCTATGCTCAGGATGGGGCTCGGCTTCTTTTTTGGCTGAAGGTCTCGGAGAAAAGCATCTCATGGGCATCTCTCCGCAGATTGGGCTTGGATGTACGATTCCATGCGAAATATTCTCCTACCTAGCAGCATGTTAGGACGCTTCTGTTTGGAGTTTAGAGCTTAGGGTTGCAGGACACCGTAGGTTTTCAGTGTCCAGGGTATCAGGACGCCACGATCTTGCAATTCATATTCCTGGACTGGAACCTAGAAACCGGAGCATCCGAATCCCGGTAAGCTCGGCCATATAATATGCCAACATGCTGTAGGACGCGGTCGCCTGTCGTTGAAAGAGCACGTCGATTCCCGAACTCACGCGGAAGTACTCCAAACTTTCAATACCCTAAATGCTGCGACCTCGCGCCCAAGACGGCTCTTGAACCTTAATCCCCGTTGTCTGATTCCGAACCCTGGTGAGACTAATTTACTCCCCTGCTCCATCAAAGAAGTTTCGGTACGAGCCGAATCACCACCTAAGTCACCATCTATATTGTTAAACATGTCGTTTTCTTAAAGCCTTGAAGTCTCGAGCTCCAATCACCAACGATTCAGTCCAGCTGTCCATGGCTTCTTCTTGCCAAGCCCTGCTCCAGATGCTTGCACTCCCGAAAGCCCTGAGTGCCACCAGAAAGCTGTAATCAAAGTGGAGGGTACCACTGAAGCACTCCGATCCCCGCATCACCTGTTTAGTGAAAACGAATCTCGAAAACTTCTGCAGACCTCGCATAGGTATAGTCTGCTCTAGTTGATATCGCAAAACACTCGGTGAGTGAAGCATTTAATTATGCCGCTCCACTCCTTTCCCGTAATCTAGAAGCCTCAGCAGTCATTTAATTATATGACCCCTTATTACAGCTCCTATATACTGGTAGTATAACATACCCCAAGCCTTATGTTTTTTCGTGCCTCTGTAGTACCGAATTCCACTGCTCCAGAACGTGTTCGACAGCGAAGAAGAACTCACACCCCTGGCCTATATTACGCAATGTCGCTATGCCTGAGACTGAGACACCACACCAGTTTAGGGTTTAGTCAAGGTTTAGTGCTTCCGGTTCGGGGCTTAAAGTTTAGGGTTCAGGGTTTGGGTATCGAAGCGCCAGGCTTCAGAATTCCGTGTGAAAGGTGTTCTTGATGATCTTGCTTGGCCTGTGTGCTCGGTCCTGACATGCATATATACTATAGGGGCCTAAATAAATACCAATACCATTTTGGTCGTTCCTTATTATAATTATAGTATAATGGGTCCCAAAACCCTATTCTAAATACTAAGGCCCCTACATTACATGCGTCAGGCCTTCCTGCTGCAGGCAGCTTGGGTTCCTATGGAAAGCGTAAGCTTAAGCGCTTAAGCCTCACATCCCTGCCATCTTTATGCATACCATGTTCTGCAGAGATCTCGCGACTCCAAAACTGAGGAGCCTAAACCCTAAGATAAACTCCTGAATTTCAAGCCCTTAGTTGCACTTGTCCTTGCATTTCCAGTGATTCACTTCACGAGGGAGTGTGCCAGGCATCATTCTGATTTAAAACCTGTCAATTTGAAAATCTCGAACATTCCGCCGCTCAGGTGACCACAGCACAGGTGAGGCGAAATGTCGGGCGCCGAGTCCCTCAACAGCTAGTTCGACAGGTCGTTCTTGATCAAGTAACTCACCATAACATAGCATGCCCGTCTAAGCCCTCAACCCCCCAAAATGAAGACCCTTGTTCTTCTAGGCATTTCAGAGTTACAGTAATTGGCTGGAGTTTTCTGTGGATCTTCCCCGACAGGGCTCTATGGTGGTGGCCATACTTACTAAGAGTGGACCTCATTGGTAGCAGCAGCGCGAAACAAATCAGAAACGGATGGCCAAATTACCAAAATCCAGCTGTGAGGTCACCTCGCACCTGAACCTCGTCGTTTTCGGCGTCGCCTCCTCACCTTTTGGCAAGTGCGCAAGGAACGAATGGTGCGAAGTGTGAATGGCCTTGTAAGTTTGCTGTTCGGGGGTGGATGGAATTGAGTGCTAAGGCCCTTGGTCGTGATTTCATGTGAAGTTAGCGTGAAGTTGTTTGCATTCGATGCGCACTCCGGGTATTAGGTTCAGGCATGTTCGAGTGTGGCCTGTATGCTTCAGCTTCAGAGACAGGTTCTCTAGGACTTTTATGCCGACATGAACCCTACCTTGTACGGGACATACGGATTCTTGGTTCGCACGGCCTTGCAATCCTGACGAAAGCAGTCACGGAGAAAATTCGACTCTAAACCCTAAACCCTAAATCCTAAGGTAGCAACGTGGAGACTGTGAAGCCGTGCCTGCATTGTGCGAGTGTGCGAGTCGAAACCCTAAATCCTAAACCCTAAACCCTAAACCCTGATCTGCAGGCATCTCAGAGTTGGACTAATTTTGAGTATAGGATGCTGACTCAAGTCTGCCGACCTGGATGCCTGCGAGTACGATGAACAAAAACACATCCGTGCCCTTCTGTTGTTCCTCTGATCTGTGTCCTTCTGTTGTTCCTCTGATCTAGGAATTTGTGCGCACATGTGTTTGTAAGAATCGCAAGTAAGCCCGCGAATCCAGAGACTATGCAGTCGCAGCCTTGGACTTGGGCAAATAGGCGAATTCATGCCAAATGTTGAGGGCTGTGGCAGTTGTCGGCTGAGGGTGTTTAGGCTTCTAGAGTTCCGAACTCAGGGTTTAGGACGTATAAGAGCTGTAAACTCTCGGATGTAGAACTGTAACCTTAGAAGCTGCATGAAACACGAAACACCTAACCCAATGTGTAGATGAAAAAGGCTTGCCTATCTAATGTACAATCAAGCCGTTTAACACATGTTGACTCAAGGCCGCAGGTGACCTGGCCAAGAAGAAGACTTTTCCTTCCATTTTCCAACTGCCGCTTCCTCAGTTTCGATTGGTGTGCTGGGTCGGTATGGGATGGCACGAACTAAGGCACACATGATCAGAACCACACACTGGAACCAGAGTTGAAGATTGTTCGTGTGGGGTTCGCAGGTTTCAGCTCAAGCACGGGCATCAAGTTGTAGCATCGTCAGGCTGGATTTGCCCTTCCCTAGAAGGTCTGCTCGTCGCTGTTTTACCATGTTTGGACGCAGCAGTGCCTTTGGTCGTTCCGACCGGGCTACGACTAATGGAAGGTGAAGCGGCTTTGCTACATATTTATCCCTTTATGAGCCTTTATCTTCGAGGTTGCTTTCGATCTCTGCACGCTTGATACAACATGCTTTGTCTTCCCAAAACTTACTGCGATCGCAATGCTTTGCTAGGGTAGTGATGGCGCGATAGTTCCGTGTGATCGTAAGCTCGGGAACTCTCGCACGACAGGGGGGCGGTAGTTATCCTTCTCGATGCTCGCATGTGCACTGGAGTGCATTTTGGCCCCATCCGATCCTTCCTGCGTGCTTGGCCTCCTGCATTGCCAAAGGCACTTTTTCAGTTGACGCTCTTGCCAGCTCCGGCCCCGAAGGACGATCACGTGTAAGTGATCCTTTCCCAGCGAACACGGTTTAGGGTTTATAAGGGTTTCCCCACTTTTCGTCGTCCGGAGGGACCACGAAGGACAGAATTCCGCCTATATACCCTCGAGTGTGCAACAGAACAACTGTGAATGAGGCTCTGGGTAAGCCCTACTTTTTGGATAGACCTTTAAGACCCCTAAACAAAAAAAACCGTTCCCGAACTCAGACAGCTGCCCAGGGACTTAAGCCGTGTCCTGCCGAGCAACGTTTCCATCCTTGCATGTGGCCAGCTCAGTCACGCCTTAAACTGATTTAAGGTTACTGAGTTTTGGGCTTCAGGGGGTTAGGGAATTGACCTTCATAACGTAGGTTCACAAAAGGGGGCGGGTGTTGTAGTTTCTGAGGGCAGCAGCAGATGATTTCGTTTTGGCATTTCAAGCTTCTGGACAAAAATGGGCGTTTGCTTTCCTCACTTCGCAGACACGGGGATCACGCTACCAGATGTATGTGCTGATGCCGGTACCAAGGCTCTTTGCCCAAAGTGGCGAGTGTGGATGTATGTATATATATATATATGCTAACCCCCCCCCCCCCGCATGAACTACCGCAGGGTGCCGCGATACCGTCGCCAATCCTCCTACGTGTGGGCTTCTGGTGTATGATCCAATGT
>BGNK01003342.1:14301-77078 GCA_003297005.1 Symbiodinium sp. clade A Y106 | reverse complement strand
GTCACAAGCTGCAGGTACACAGTGGAGCGTCCCCCACTGCTTCACAGGCAACTGATGAGCGTCTTTGTTAGTGCCGGTCTCATCAGTGCCCCCGGCACCCCCTGCAAAAATCAAACTAAACAAGACCTTGGTAAACAGGTGTTCCACACACACACACGAACACACACACACACAAACAAACACAAACAACAAACACAAACAAACACACACACACACACAGAGAAAAAAAAAACACACACACACACACAAAAACACAAAGACACACACACACACAAACACACACCAAGAAAAAAACACAAGAACACACAAAAACACACACACACACAAACACACACACACACACAAACACCCACACACACACACAAACACACACACACACACTCGTGCAATCCTCCCTCTTTCCAACACAGAGGAGTAGGACGTGGAGAGGATTATGGCTTAGCCTCTTGCCATCTTCCGAAAGAAATAAATATGGATGCGGCAACAGTACACAGCTTGCATAATTGAATGTGTCANAATTGAATGTGTCACAAGCTGCAGGTACACAGTGGAGCGTCCCCCACTGCTTCACAGGCAACTGATGAGCGTCTTTGTTAGTGCCGGTCTCATCAGTGCCCCCGGCACCCCCTGCAAAATCAAACTAAACAAGACCTTGGTAAACAGGTGTTCCACACACACACACACACACGCGCGAACACACACACACACGCGAACACACACACACACACACACAAACAAACACAAACAACAAACACAAACAAACACACACACACACACAAAACAAAGAAACACAAAAACACACAAACAAAACACACACAAAAAATACACACACACAAACACACACACACACAAACACACACACACACACAAAAACACACACACACAAACACAAACAAACACACACACACACACAGAGAAAAAAAAAAACACACACACACACACACAAAAACACAAAGACACACACACACACACACAAACGCACACACACACACACACACCAAGCTCTGCGGCAAACCTCATTAATCGGCTTCATAAATCTGACCGCTGAGCCTGAACCAGATCTCCCAGGCCTTGGATTCACAAACCTTGGATGCTTCATCCCTCGGACTCCGCGGTTGCCTGCTCCTCGGCATAGCAGGGGCGTGCAGCCGGCGTGGCCAGTGGCACTGGTGCAACCTTCAAAGGTGTTTTTGCAGACTTCATTTGTCTTTGATATGGCTTTGAGTCTGATGGGATCAGGCACGGCTGGGCTTCGGAGGGCACCTTGAGACGGGTCTCCCAAGGCGATGTCACGAGATTTATGTCCCTTCATACCAGGCTTATTGCGACTTAGGGTCGGCACGGCATTCCTCCCTAGATATTATTATGCAGTCTGTTGATGCACCATCGACTCGAAGATTGCATTCAACGACAGGCCTCAAAGCTCAAGTTGTGATCACCAAACCCCTCTCATCCTCGCAAAGTCTATTTGCGCCATCTGCGCTCCAAACTCTCTCCCCCCCGACTTTCTCAACCTCTTCTTCTTCAGCTGCATACTCGCCTGAATGCCGTGATCCTGTTCGAATGCTTCTTGGATAGTTCCCAAAAGGCTTTGTGCCTCGCATGGGAATTGCCGGGCAGGTGACGGAGCTCGCCCGGCAGGAGGCAAGGCCTACTGCGCTGAGCTTTCGTGCGGAGGGTTCCAGGGTTTCTTAGAGGGCCCGACAAGAAGTAGCAGTAGGCGTCGTCGTGGTCCTGGTGGTACTGGGGGTTGTAGTGGTAGTGGTAATGGTAGTTATAGTGCCGTGGTCGTGGGGGTGGTCGTGGTAGTGATAGTGGTAGTGGCGATAGTGGTAGTAGTACTAGTAGTAGTAGTAGTAGTAGTAGTAGTGGTAGTAGTAGTAGTCGTAGTCGTAGTCGTAGTCGTAGTAGTAGTAGTAGCGGTACGTGGTGCCCTCGGTGGTGGCAGTTTTCGTCGTCGACGTCGTCATCGTAGTAGTAGTAGTAGCAGCAGCAGCAGCGTGCAAAAAATGTCTAGTAGCGGTGGCGACAATCGCAGTGCTGAATCCCGAGCAGTGCAACCGTCATGACCAGCACGTCGGCAGTTCTGCACGTCGCCACCTCTGCACGCAGTCCTCGCCCACCAGGTGATGGCGCCCGCTGGGGTGGAGGCGCCTGGAAGAGTGTTCTCCGTCTTGAGACGAATTGCTGGGCTGTGGGCTCTTTGGAGAATTTGGCAGCACTGGATGATCATGCCAATGCTGAGACTTTGAGGTGGTGGATGAGGTGGTGGTAGCGGCCTGACTAGTGTCCGGGTTGCGGATTCAAGGGCATCTTTCAAGAAGTCGAGAACCTTGCGGAAGCCCTATGTGCGGTTCGCTGTAGATGTGATGCTAACACGCAACTTATTAAAATCCTGACACAATAATCCACTGCCATATGCCCAAGCACAGCAACATGCCTGCACTGCCTGCATGTCAAATACCTTTTCCATATGCGTACATTAGATACACATACCATATGCACCCATAATATCAGGGCTGAAGCTGCAGCAATTCAAGCGCCTCACCCCAAGAGAGGTTGATAGAGCTCGCCCCACCGGGCGCTTGGGCCACACGATAACCTGTAGACGAGCTTTGCTTCTGGGAGCTGTGGATTTAGGGTTGAAGTGACCCATGGCTGCTCTGGCTAAAGAAGGACATTTTCGGGCTTCGCTTGTTTTTACCACATTCCCAGATCAGCATCCGGACATACCGCGCATCCGATACAACCCAGATTCTCACGCACGAATCTCCCGGACCTTGAGGCTTCTTTGGCCCCGTAAAATTGGGATCGTTCCTTGCAGTGGCCGGTGTTTCAGTTTTTCAGGTCGTTGAATGGCTTAGAGTTTATAGGCTCTTGGGGTTCAGGCTTTCGAATTTGGGGCGGGCCTGGGCCTCCGATGTTCCTTCTGCCCTTTCTGCATGTTTTTACCGCAGCATTGCGGGAGTTTCCGTGTAAAGCTCTTGTGGCCTCCAGCAGTCACGGCTGGGATTCGAGCTGGAGTAGCAGCTAGAAAGCTGGACGAAGTCCACTGGGCAATCGGCTTCTGGGGGTAAACCGAGTATTTCCAACGTCTCTTCATTTTTTGCTATGCCAGTGAGTTTTCGGATCGAAGCACATGGATGAGTCTTGAGCCCGGACAGTGTAGAATCGGCTTTCGCGCCATGATACACATGTATGCTGGATTGCATGCCGTAAGGAAGACAATCGCCCTTCTGACTGGTCCTCGCTATGGATGTGAAACTGATCATGCGCAATAAGAATAGCATGGACCTATGAACATCCTGATGATTTCGTGATTTGTAGGTGCTGGGGCCTTTACACAAGCTGCGGGACTAGTACACCTGCGTATTCGTCGAACATACGGAAGTTTCCGTCGAACATACTGAAGTTTCCGAAAATTAGGGGTACCTTATTTGGGGCTCCTTATAATACGGATCCTACTATTTGGGGTAGTATATTAGGGTCCCCTGTTTTCGGAAACTCCCATAAAGGAACTTTGCCCAGGAGCTGCTGCTGGTGCACGACGATGTTTCGCTGGACATTGCTCGACCTCAGTCGGCGAGGATAGAAACATAATATAGGGCCCTTCATAATTAGAATAGGGTTTTGGGGCCCATTAAACTACCCTTATAGTAAAGGAACCCCCAAAATAGTATTGGCAATTATCTAGGCCCCTGTAGTAGATATGCGATCTCGGCTGAAGCAGCTGTCAAGGCTCGCCCGATCAACAAATGTGCTCAGCCATTCCCTTCGTAGTAGTTTTCCCACTCTGCGCTCTGGCACGCCTCATGTCGCATAAAGAGCCAAAGCAAGATGCTGCCTGGCTCGCTGCCGCTTCTTTAAAACTTCTTGAAACACAGAAGCAGCGAAGAGGCAGGAACCAACATGCACCAACCAAGCTTCCTCACAGGTGGGATGCTACCACATACGCTACCTACTGTAGCGGGTTACGCTTCCGCATCTGATTCTGAGCCACTGGTTTTCCGGCGAAGGTCGTCCGGTCACACATCACAGAGCTCTATTGCAAGTCAGCCTGAAGCTGTCGAGCATTGACGCTGGGCACTTCTTCGTCTCCGTGCACGCTTTCCGTCCTCATTACCTGTGGCGTTCACGATTTCTTCTCGGGTGATGTGGCGCAGTCTGCATGGTCTTCGATCAGCTAGACGAGCTCCTCGGCTGGCACGAGCAGTGTATCTGTAGTGACCAGTGTTTACCAAACCTCCCCTCTCTGCTGCACCCACGCTGTCGGCTGGTTGGGAATGCGAGACCAGTGCTGACCACTAACTCGCCAAGAAGCGGGAATCCACGTTGCATCTTGAAGGAAAATGTCATCCATCTGAAACGTGCTACCTGAAAAGAGCAAGGATTAAGCATGAGAACTTAGAACTGTCAAGATGTTACGCATCAGCACTATCAATGAGCTGAGATAAACCCCTGATCTCTAGTCTAAAAGAAACCCACAAAAGAACGCCAAACCCTAAGGCACCCATTTAGGGTCCTGAAGCCGAAGCACTGTACAGCTGCCCATCTCGATGCCGAATGTAGGCATCCTGCGGAGCTCTTCCCACAAAAGAAGCAGGGTTCCTTCATCTTTGTGGGGTGGGGGGAGGCTTTGCTGTCTGTGGCATCTCTGCCCAGTCCAGCAACAGTAGGTGCGTAGTGCAGATCTCGCGGGGGGTTCGGCAAGTGAAGGCAGTGGCTTGGTGCTCTGTACTGCTTCTCGGCGGGGATCTAGCACTAGGATTGCAAATGAAGGCTTTGACACTGAAGTCGGGTGACGGCATGTGACAAAATCCGATTGTTTACCCCTACCCCTCCAATCAAACCTCTGATGCACCAGGCTGGTCGAGCCCTTTTCGGTCTCTGCCGATTGAATTCATCATCCAGGGAGGTGTGTCCACGTTGGGAGCACCTTCCTAGGGTAAAAGATCCATGAGCCACCGCAGGTGCGGGTACCTGTTTGCCGCATCCGGCATCGATCTGTAGGCGTTGTTGCCATCGAGAGTTTGGCTCATGTCCTCAGCTCAGCTCGAGATCCCGGCTTGGAGCCTTGCGGCCTACGGGTTCTCGAGTATTCTAGAGGCACTTTTCTATGATTGGCCTTGGATGCCGAAGCTGCGGGGGACCGTCAAGCTTATTGTGGCAAGGCACGTTCAGCACGGCCAGGATGTAGTTGTGAAGAAGGTGGGAAGGATAGTCGTGCGGATTGTGCGGGCTGCTGTCCTCGGAATCTGGACTGACTTGGCATCAGTGCTAAATCAGCTTTACAAGCTTTCTGTCGCCCCGTCTTGTGCTGCAGCTTCTTGCCCGCCAAGTATCGAAGCCAGTTCTCCGCACAACCCTGTGGTAGGCGTAGCACAAGAGGTTCCCAGCGTGAACGTCGGAGAGTGCCGGAAGCTCCCGGTCGAACGCGGTAGCAAATGCCGCGTCCTTCTGAACAACGAAGCCACCCACGAGCACAGAAAGCGAATTGCCTTCAAAACCCTTACATATAGGCCCCTCATAGGGCCCTTCTTATAACCACCTGATGCAGCCTGCAAACCCTGTGGGCCCTAGAGTTCCAGTCCCGGGTCGACACATCTAGGGGGCAACTCGCCGGAGCCAAATAGGGCTTAGTACAGGAGCCTGAGTACTTCGAAGCATCGTCTTTTCGGGATTTTATCCTAGACTCCTAGACTTGCATAGAGTCCTCATCATCTTTCTCAAGCTCATCGAGGTCCCAGGGTTCGCGCCTTTGCTGAAAGCTCGGACTGTGGCTGCCCGGATAAGATAAGTTACAAGTGGTAGTCAACAACATTGGCATGAGTGTAGCAGCTGCTACATGAATGCGCATGAGTGTAACCAGACCACATGCTTTCGGGCACTGCTTCCTAAATGAGTGTCGTCTTCTTCATGGTTTGGACAGGCCTGACTTGGCTTTGCCTGGTCCGTATCTTGGTAAAAGGCATATCTACCGTCATGCATGGTAGAACAGGCTTGGTCTGGCATTGGGTGGTTATGAAGACACACATACTACTCTTGAGTTCTGAGCATCGGATTGTAGATCTGTCGATCTGCCTTTCTATCGATCTTTTATCAATTCGTTCACCTGTTTGCGTAGATTGCATACTGGCGCCTGTGCATGTGCGTCTTTGTACAAACACAGCATTCACAGAGAGAGAGAGAGAGAGCAAGAGACAGAGAGAGATAAAGAAAAACAAAATCAAACACATAACGCATGACTGAAAAAAACAGAATCAACGAACCCTTCGAGTCCGTGTTGGAGGCTCGTCGCCAGCTATAAGTTCACTCAAACATGTCGTTTTCCGAAGCTCCGAAATGACCGAATAACTACCCAAAGTAGTCTGATAACGACTTTCGATCTTGCTTATCTGAATCTTTGCAAGCCGGCATCTTTACACTACTCATATGAATAAACTGAGAAACTGCTGCTTGCTCTGACACAACCTCTTCCGATACAGACTTGACTCCGTAACCCCGGAAGCGAAAGAAACCGCCGGCCCTGCCTTCTCGCCTGGCGTCGGTCGGCCTCCTAAAGTGTATATTATAGTATTCTATAGTATATCATAGTATTCTATAGTATATTATAGTATTCTATATACTATAGTATCCTATAGTATACTATCTCCTTCGAAACGCGGCGGTGCAGCTGTCGAACCCTTACGACCATCACCATATACAGCAGTACTGATCATCATCGTTGCGTCTTTCATTCTTGCACCGCTATTACACAAACATATCTTAGAGAGATCGGGCTTTGGTTTCGAGGTTTTCGGATACCCTGCACCCCCCACTACACAGCTCTAGGTAGCCCTATTAAACCCTCCAACAGTACTACTCCTGTACTACATTTCCAGGCCTCAGGCGTGGGGGCAGTGTAGGATGAAGGAAAACGACTTCAAAACGAGGGGGTCTTAGTCTTGGTAGTTACCAGTATCTTGGAGTGAAATGGGCTTGGTTTCGAGGTGCTGTTGGGGCCCCTTAAACACGTGTAAGCCCTCCTACTGCATTGTTACTGTACTACTACTGTACCCTCTACAGGGCCAAGACGGACCAACCTTACGCCCTTCTAAATAGGGTATCTCCCTCCTCAGCCCAACCGCGTACTAAAGATCTCCCTCTACAGCCCCTGGTGGTTCGCAGGTTGGTGTCGTCGTGTGGTCCGGGGGGGGCAGACCCCACTAACCACAGTGCAACATTGGCTGGAAACCGTAGACCCTAAACAATTGCTTGACGTGCAACCCAAAATCCCGAGTCAACGCGAGAGCTTGAAATTCAGGCCTGCGGGCGTGGTCGCGGGGGTGATCCACGGTCTGTCTCAGAAAACCTGAAGGTCGAAGGTCTTTGCATTAAGTCCACGCTGCAGAGGTCTGCGGTGCCCACTGTCTCTGGTGTTACTAAACCGTGGTGATGATGACCATGCTGATGAGTGGATGTGAAAAGCACGATGAAAGTGGTAGTGGTGACCATGATGGAGGTGGCAGCCATGTTTCTGAGACTGTTGTGGATGATGGTCTGGGCTGTCATGATTGCGACTTATGTCACCTTTATGGCATTGCTTGAAAATGCCTTGCATCTGTTCTTTGTCTGTGATTTTGCTTAACTCCTGTGACGTCATCATTTTCTATATGAGTGAACACCAGCGACTGTGCATGACTAATGTCCTCCGAGCAGCTGCCCTTTGCAATTCAGTTTGTCCTCTTCGTTGTGTTTGAGCTTCGATAGACTGTTCCATGTGCCACCATGTCCATCTGTATGATGCTACGCAGCTTGTGGGCAACATGTAGCGCCACGGTCGCAGGAAACCACAGCGCTCTGGGTGCATGGCAGGACAGAGTCTTGAAGTGTGGGCCATTAAGTTCAGATGCTGCAATTCTAAACAAGATACATCAGGCCTGGGTGCTTCCGCTGTCCTTGGACTAACTCCCAGGGTTTCGGGAGCAACACCCTTGAGATTTTATCGGTAGGCTCCGCTACTGCAGCCGGCGTGCTCGTAGTCTTCGTCACCTGCGAGGCTGTTGCATGCAACCCAGGGTGGGTGTTCAATGCTTGAGGTCTTCCAGGCCCGGGTCTTGGTGAGACTTCATCAATGATGGAAGTCGCAGGTTGTTTGAAGCTTGCGGCGCAGGGACCACATTCGGGGATAGGAGCGTGTAACGCACCCCACCATGCATCCCGCGTCCCTGATAGGTGAGTAGCGGATCTCGCTCTCAAAACAGACTACTGTTTACCACCGTGTGCCCGCTCAGCTGCACTCACCATGGTCCACGACACTTCCCTCACTGACCCCAGCATTCCGATAACAGATGTTGCTCCTAGAGTCGATGTCACCATGTCACCATCACCATGGTCAATCTTCACAGCTTGAACGGCTGATATGCTACTGCACTCCGGAGAATATCATCATGACGCTGATGGCAGTTGCATGGTGTCATTTCTGCTGTGGCAATATCGTATCAGTAAGCGGCCTGTACCATGATGACACTGGTCAGCTGCGATAGCTCTGTACAGCGCTGCTTGTCTGACCATAGACATGTGTACGTTGCTGTCTTACTACATGATTTCAACACACCGTATGCATCCTCTACCTTTCTCTTTAGACGACTATGAAGCTTCAACTATTGCTCACGATGATGAGGATACCCTGAAACGTACACCGGAAAGTTGCTGGGCCAAGACACCCACTTCGTCATCATGTGCCATCGGCAACTCCTCTTCCTCACCCTCCTGGCATGCTCCGACAGATGCTGCAGCTCTCTCTAGAGTGAAGGGCTCAAAGCCCCCTCAAACGGATATCAGAAAAAGACAAGACAAGGAACCAATAGACCTGAAACAGGTCTTGAGCTCGAAGGCTTCCGGGTTGATCTGGAGGGTCCAAAGATCCCCAGACCCACGACGTAAATACGGGCTGTAGAGATCCCCGCACACACACACACCATCACTGGCTTTTGATGTCTCACATGGTGTAGGCTAGGCTCATGCATGATCAGTTGAGGCCCGTCGGTGGGCTAACTCGCCAACCAATAATGTAGGGACCTTAATAATTAGAATAGGGTTTTGGGGGTGCCTTATTATAAGTATAGTATACTATACCCAAAACAAAACCCCATTCTAAATATTAAGGCCCCTACACTAAATCCTTATAATAGCCCTTATAGGCCCCATGAAAGGGATCCGATGCTAATCATTAAGGCCCCTTCGTTAAATGCATGGCTCGCCTCATCGGGGGCGGTGGTTGACTCCGGCTGCGAATCATCTGGCCGAGGGGGTCACACTAAAGTGAAACATGCTACAATCGTGTAAACAAGCAATCCACACTCGTATAACTCTGCGTTTGCTTATGTGTGTATACATCTGTATGTGTATATATATATATATATATATGGTAACCCCCCTCTTGACCCACACTTCCCTTTATTTCAATCCAATATATTATACTGAACTGTGTCAGCTAGCTGCATGTCTCATATGATACATAGCTATGCATATATGTGGCGCCAGGGGTTATAAAGCTACAGCACACTAGACTAAGCGACTTTAGATATACTGTGAGTGCGTGCATCATAACAATATTGAAACACAGTAGATTCGAACCTGCGTCTGCAAGGATCGAAAACCAAAAAAACACAACAAAACACAAACAAACAAAAACTAAAAACATTAAAAGCAACTGAAAAACCAAAAACAGCACAACAAAAAAACAAACACACCAAACACTGCAGCCCTATATGCTGAATAGGGTCCGGGGTTTTGATTGTTTTTTAGTTTTATTGTTGTTTGTTGTTTTTTTGTTGTTGTTTTTTGTGTGTTGTTCTTTTGGTTTTCTGTTTCTTTAGTTATCCCACCTGCTTGCTTCAGGTACGCTGGAATTTAGGGAATTTGGAGATTCTAGGGAGTTTAGGGATTTATGTCTATATTCATCGTGCTATTATGCTATGCGTGATGACGTGCCTCTGTTCTCCTCTTGCGCGTTACTCTCAGAGACCATACTGCTGAATGCCAAGGTCTTCTTGGGTAGGCGCACACAGAACATACCGCATTATTTATCTCAATCTTAGTCTTAGTCTCAATCTTCGCTATAGTGTTCACATTGGTCCTGACTCAGTCTTGTTCTTAGTTTTGACTTTAGTATTGCGACTATGTGGAGTAGTAGTCTTAAAATGTGCACTAGTGTTTGTATTAGTATGCATTTTGTGTATTAGTGTTTGTATTAGTATTCATTTTGTGGCAGTATTAGTAGTAGCGAAACTGTTGCTGGTATTTGTTTAATATTACTGTTCGTGTTGGTTAATGTTACTGTTAGTTTTAGCGTTGGTGTTAATGTCAATGTTAGTTTTTGTATTAATACTAGTATTAGCATACTGATCTTAAAAAATGCATACGTAAATATGATTTTTGCTGGGATTAGCACTAGTATTAGTAGAATTATGCATATTCGTATTAGCCAAAGTACGAGTGTTCATATTAGTATTGATATTCGTTTAGATACAATCGTAAGAATATGACCTTTAGTATCTGTAGGAATATTAATACTTATAATCATACAAGTATTAATATTCTTTAGTAGTAATACCAGCATTAGTGTTTATACTGGTATTAGTATGAATATTACAAGTCATGTGAAGATTACCATGAGTATTCGTAGGAACACTAGTCTTCATATTAGTGCTAAAATTACTCTGAGTATCGGAGTATTAGTATTCATACCAATATCAGTATTGGCATTACTATGCTTTACTGTTAGTACTACTTTCAAATACTTGTATCAACATTAGTACTAATACAAATAGGAATGTTTCTTATTCGTAGGATAACTAGCTTTAATACTGTTATTAATAACAAATAGTACTAATACTCATGTACATACCAATGGTAATATTAATTAATACGAACACTCATATTAATATGCTTTTTGGGGTGCATCTTCGTATTGGCCTTAGTATTAGTGTTAATATTAGGATTTAAAAGCTATGAGTATTGGTATTAAGAATAGCCAATAAGAATATGCGAGTATGAATATAACTGAAATAATGTTAGTATCAGCATTAACATTAGCACTAATTAGTATGAATACTAGTATTCGTATTAGTATTATGCTTAACATGAATATGCTTATTCGTATTCGTATGAACAGTAGTATTCATATTAGCATTAGTATCTGAGAATAGCTAATTCGAATATGCGTATCAAGTATCCGTAGGGGTATTAGTACTTACATTAACATTACTATTAGCTTTAGTATTCGCATTAGTACTATCATTAGTATGTATACAGTTTAAACATGAACATGATAGTTCGAATTCATAGGAACATTAGCCGCAAGAGCAAAACAAATATCAATGTCAGTATAAGTATTGAGATTATTTTAATATTATTAAGGTTATTACCAATAATTATGAGTATGCATATATTTATTCGTAAGAATAGACACCTTGGTGTTCGTATTCGAACCAAGACCACTGGCCTTGTAAATAGGGTCACGCGCGAAGGTGGACGGCTGTTAGAGGAACACTAATATTTCTTATATCAGCGTCTACAAAGGTAGATGGCTGATGTTGTGCAAACAGAACTTCTCCCACTGTAGACTCGAAAATCGGCGACACACATTCAGAGGTCGTGCGGGTCAACTGGGGGGGGGGGTTAGCACATATATGTATATATGTACACAAACACATAGACGTTGACACATACATACATACATACATACATACCTGTGTACACACGTACATATACACATAACATACACATACCCACATACACAGGCACGGGCACAGTCACAGATATGTGTATATACACATACATACACATATACACATACATGACATGTATCCTTCCATGCATGCATGCATGCATGCATACAGACATACGTGCATACCTGCATGCATATACATGTACACGTACATATGCATGGACATTCACATAAGCATACTGTACACATACATATACAGATATACATACGGGTGTGTATGCAGTGATGCCTGTATGTAGCGATGTATGTATGTATGTAGGTACGTACGTATATATGCGACCGTTCAGAAGTTGAAAGAAACAAGCTCTTCAGTAACTTCAGGTATGTCTGTCGCCTTGGTACCTGCAGTGAAACCTCAAATCTGAGCCCTGAGTGTCTGCCTGGTGGAGCGTCACGTAATGCGCGGTGGAGCGCGCGGAATGTGCGACTCGCTGACGAGAGGGTGTCAGTGAAGTTCGCTCGCTGCCTCTCTCAGCTCACATGGCCGAAATTCCATACAGCCCAAGTCGACTGCTGACCGAGCATTCGCTTTTCCAGATTTCAAAGAAAAGAGGTCCTGCTGTGCTGCATTGTATTTGTCTAGTCTTGACAGAAACTAATTTTGGTCGTTGCCGTGCCTTGCTGTAGGCCCTTCTTCAGCCATCGCCCGTTGGATGTCCTGAGTGCGACGGCAGCAAACACTCTGCTTTCCAGTCTGGCCAGTCTTGATACGGCATGAATACAGCTACCACTGGTATTTCTATACCCTTGACTCGCGCCTGCACGATTGCAAAAGTCCTACCATCAGCAACCCCAGTATTGCAAAAATGCACATACATGATACTGCCACTGTGAGTACTACTACTACTACTACTGCTACTGCTACTACTACTCCTACTGCGACCACCATCCACTACTACTACTACTACTACTACTACTACTAGCTTTAGGGCTGTACCTTCCATCGGCAGTGCCAGTGCACAGTAGGAGCACCATACTCCACAGTTCGGCCCTCAAAAAAAACCTTGAGAAACGCTCATCCGGGTGCAGATTCGGCCAAGAAGCGCTGATTGCTACACCCAGCTGGCTGGTACTGGCATGAAGGACAGACCTGAGATAGTGCGTACTTTAGGATATGGGCAGTTCCGTTCTGTAATGAGAACCTTTCATAGAAGTAGACACCAGCTGTGCCTCAAAATCCGAGTTGCGTCCCCCCATTCATCGGTTCCTGCTGACCAAGGCACAGATAGTAGCTCAGCTCGTTCGAAAAACTGCCTGAAGCGTTGGCTGGGGTCCACACGACAGCAGAAGATGTGACTTCTCACGCCGTGCTGATGGGCTAGGCAATTAGACTTAAATCAAGGCCAGGCGGTGCTGGGATTCCTGTTGCCCGCTTGCATGTTGTTTTTGTTGCTTTACCCCCACAGAGCAGATTCAATTTATGGCAAACTTGTACACACACAGCCCCAGCCGGTGCTGTCGAGGAGTGAGTAAACAAAGGCCAGCTGAAGTCAAAGCCAATTGCTGCCTCTTGTCTCCATCTTTTCACGACAAAGACTACGACAGAACGCGGCTTCCTCTTCTGCATCAGTCTTTCTTGAGCTTATTGTCGGGCCGTAAAAGTGTATCCCAAGTAGACCTCCGACCCGAAAGCCTGAAAGCCAACGAATTTGGAGCCTGAATGGGCTCCTTCAAGCAGAGCCTAATCTCTCGACCCCAGAAGCCCCAAAACTATGAGTCCTATAACCTATGCCTCATAAAGCCTTCATGCATCCTTTCAACTCAACCCCTGTTGCACCAAACTTTATTCCTCGTTGAAGCTTGGTCACTCCTTTTGTGATTGGTGCTGTCATGGTTATGGCGATGACTATGGTCATGATGATGATTCTTCAAAGCATGCTTATGACGGTTGTTATAAGTGTTGCTTTATCTCTCACCTGGGTCACTTTCCAAAGCTCTAAACCCTTCATCTTCTTCTTTTCGCTAGGTCGCTGGGAGGCGGTGGCGTCAGCTGTGCGTTCGGCCGGCCCAGGGCCCGTGACAGGTGCAAGTGCAAACGGCAGATCTCGCCTTGCTTGGAGATTGGCTTTCAGCTCCTCCACCGGTACTTTTGAGGTATTTACATTTAAGGGTTCCCGTGGTGGTTCTATAACTTTCCTGTGCTTCGGGTGCTTTTCTTTATAGGGTTGCCTCGCAAGGCTGCTATGAGTCTACAGCGGGTTTTGAAGTCGCTTTATGGGCTTTTCCGCTCGTTTGTGTTTCCGTAGCAATACCACTTGTTGTGTGGTTCTACAAGTGGTTTTAGAGGTTCGCAAGGGCTGTGCAGGGCCTATTGAGTATGAGGTACATGCTTTACTTTAAAGAAGGTTCGGGGAAGTTCGGGGTTCATGTCCCATAGCGGGTTCAACGGTCAGTGGGGCTTGAGGAGTTCCCTTAGAGGCCTAGGATTAAGAAATTAGGGCTCAAGGGTGTAAGGATGGCTTAAGGATTGCAGGCTTGGCAACTTTAGCAGGTAGTCTTTCAGGTCTCGCGCCTTTCCTGGGCTTCGTGGCTACGTGGAGTTTGACCTTTCGATTCTGTCGCCAACCCTTACATTGCAACATTCTGAGCTTTCCTCCCATGAATCTCAAGGGGTTGTGGCCACCAGGCTTGGCACAGCCGTTGAGGCCGCAGGAAGAAAATTCCCGAACCGAGTGTCCTCGCTTTCCTTGTGGTTGTTCGGATAGAAGAGGGCTCAACCCTATATTCCAATTGCTAGAGTAAGGCCATTGAGCTGGGCGGCGCCACGGCAGCTGGTCAGGTGGTTCGCGCTCACGCGGGGAGGGCGGGATCGGTGGCTGCGGCCCGTGTCCCTGGACTTGGAACTACTTCTTGGGCTACAAGGTTTCGGGTGATGCTTAGGAACTACGGTAAACCATGCCCTATGTCACTAAGATTGAAGCCGCAGCCATGGCTGACAGATGCAAACGATAATCACAAGGGGCGAACCTGGTTAAAACACCCTGTAGATGTAGAGGTCTGCGCAAACACACCCGTCTTGATCGTCTCCACAGCTCATTCGTGTAGAACAGAGCTGGCTTAACCAGCGTAGCAAATCGAAGCCTGAAACCATCAGACTTCAACAGAACGAAAACCATTACTTTTTTGTCAGATTGGCCTCCGGTCCATTCTCCTCCATGTCAGGTCCTCTGGGACCCATTAAGTGAGGCATCAAACCTCCAGGGAGACTTCCGAAGGTTGGAGGCCGCTGGGAGGAGGCTGCTTCGGGTGGTGTCATGTTTTGCAGGACTGTCTCTGGGCTTCGGGTCGAGGACGCATCTGTATCTCGGCAGCGGCTCTTCTAACTCGGTTTCGTGCTAAACCCAAACATGCTGCCACTAGAACACTTCAATGATCTGCAAATGCCTTCTTCACCATGGGGACAGATTGTAAGACCCAAGGCCTTAGCGCGAAACCCTCAAACTTCAATTCGTGGGCCACACGACGGGCCTCTGGCTGATGGACCCATCTTGTGTTGTACAACTGAAAGAACCCAGCCTTAAAGTGGGCAGATATGCAGGGAGGTAGGGGCATGCGTGACGGCAGTAAGGAAGGTAGGTCGGGCAGGCAGACAGCAATACATGTATATACATATATGTATATATATGTGCATACATACATACATACATGCACTGCTATGCTGTGCTAGGCTATGCTATGTAGTCCTATGCTATGCCATGCTACGCATCTCATGCATGCATACATATATATATATACACTTATATGCATACATACATACATTTATACATACATACAGATGTACATACATACATACATACATACATACATGCATACATACCTACGCACACACACATATATATACACACACATCCGCGTACATATATATATATATATATATATATATATATATATGTGTTCAAACGTACATGCATGCATGCACACATAAACACATACTTGCCTCCATATCATACATACATACATACATACATATACACATATACAAGCATGTATGTGTGCAGATACCTATACATCTCTATATGTATGTATACGTATATATATATATATATGTACAGATGTCTTATGTGGATATTTCGTCTATACATCTGTAGGCATATGTATATATATATATATATATACATCTATGGAGAGAGAGAGAGAGAGTGAGAGAGAGAGAGAGAACGTAGTCTAGGCGCGTGCACGCATGCTCGTGCGTGTGCGTTTTTTGTGCATGTGAAGGTCTGCGTCCACTTAGGCATTCTGTAGCATCTGGTTAATCATTGTAAGATCTTAAAGTACCACACGACCACTCGCAACGTTCCTGCCTTGGAAGGGATCGCCTGCAAAGCCCGGCTGGACCCAGAACTGCATGGAGGACCTGGTACACAGGTGGCTGTACGCTCAGCACACGGTACCGCAATGCGGCAAGGTTGAGATGGAGGTGTTGAAGACTGTTGCAACCGCGGGCTGACGAGTCGGGACTGCGCAAGGGCAGCAATTGCTTTGATTGTTTGTGGATGTGGAGACAGAGTTGGCACAGTGGCACTCGAGAGGTCGAAGTGGTCTCAGCACTGCTTTGGCACTGTGCTTTCCGTTCATGTCCGAGGCACGGAACTGGCGCAAAGTGAGCGAATGGAGGCATAGCTGGCCTCAGCACATGTCTTTGCGTCATCTCACATAGCGTGATCCTGTGACGGTCGTCGACCTCTCCCTAGTCTCTTTCCCCCTCGCTTGCTCCTCCAATTTTCTAAAGAACATATCACCATCATCATCTGTCCATGACCATCACCATCATCATCTTCGAATTTCCCGCAAGAAAGAACAGAACAACTCGACCGCAAAGAACAACACCATGAACACGGACGACAAGAACACCCACAACAACTGTAACTACGACAGTCACAGGACCATCAGAAACAACCACGACAACAGCATATATATATATATACACATACATACATACATACATACATACATACATATATATACACACTCATCGGCATCGTCTTCATCATCATCATCAGCATCATCATCGTCACCATCGTCTTCATCACCACTATCAACATCATCATCATCATCAGCCTGTTCTTCGATCTCGTCATTGATCATCATCCAGGACAGCATCACGATTCCTGTGGCATGCAAACCACTGCCCTCTATGGCCGCACCCTTCGCAACACCGAGCATCAACTCTTTCGACAGTCTGCATTGCATGGAGTGGAGAAATGAGACCCAACTCTTTGAGGCAGGTCGAAAGATTTCCTCTGCGGATCTTCCCAGCATCGAGCACAAAAACTTCAACTCACAGCAAGGATCTGCTACAAAAGAAGTAACAGTCAATTGTCAACCAAGCAACGTGGGCGGGGGCATTGGCACGGCATGGGTAGGTATGAACTGCCCGAAAGGTGGGCCGTAGTAGGGAAAAGGCGCTGGCGCTTTGTGAAGAATTGCTCCTTCGACCAGATGAGGAGGACCGAGGAAGGGTGGCAGACTTGTAACAGATGATGGGCATATGGAATAGAACGGAACCCGTCTTGAGTCAAGATCTTACAATCGTTAGACGACCCGGCGTTGGTGCAGGCAGCAGAGGCTGGGCAACTCGACCAATATGCTCCATAACAGGTCGTCAGCTGTATTTCTGACAATCATGCTGGCAGCGTTTGCAGGAAGCCTCCGAAACACCTGAACGACTCTCATCCCAGCCAAATGTGCTCCTGGGCCCATCATCGGTGGGGGGGCCTTGACCGGCAGGGGTCGCATTCCAGGACCTCCCCTTAGTTGCATCTTGAGAACGAGGCGAGTGGGTGGTGATTAAGCTGCGGGGCATGGGCTTGTCATGTGGACACGTGCACCCTTGTGGTACTTGTCTCAAGCAAAGGCTGACGAAGGAGGGACCTGACAACATTGCCAGGCACGCGATGCAAAGTGCAGCTGCCGATGGTGGAAGAGCAATATCAACATAAAGACCCGCTGGCTTACCTGTCTTGATGAGACCGTTGAAGGCCCCCCCCTCCAGTTGTAGAAACACATCCTTGACTGCAGACTAAACAGATCTGCACACATAAACAGTTTCCGAGCCGAGGCACAGGTATGTCACTGGCCCAGCGGTTGCAGCAGCTCCCATTTCGGGACCTCCGTCCAGGAAATTCGCAGTTAAACGCAACCGCGAAACTGATCTTTTCAGGCTCACTAGACTAGACGCGAACACACAACTCAGCAATGCAGAAGCCGTGCCTCCACGGGGGTGTTGGGTCGCTGGTGATGTCTGTTGATGGTTGGGCGGTGCAGTTGGGGTCCGGCGCAAAGGGTTAAAGGGGGCGGGAGGGGTCTCCTCATCAGGAGGTGGTTGGGTTGGTTGGGGAGGCTGCGGCTGTAGCTGCGCTCCATAGGACTGTGGTGGGCCCTGTGGCATCGGAGGCATCGGAGGTGCCGGAACCACCTGCAGGTTTCAGATCAAGGAGACCCAACTGCCACAAGCCCCGTCATATTAGCACGATGAGACAGTCCGAAGATTCCTCGATATGTCAGGCTCCAACATCGAAGCTGGGACTTCAAGGCTGTTGGTCGCGAGCCTGTGTCATGGGCCCTGGCATTGCCACGGGCACCGGCACGGGCATGCCGGGATGCATCTGTGGACCCGGAAAGAAGGGCGCAATTCCTTGTGTTGCAGAAGTCGCTGTAATCTGCTTGAGAATGGATCATTTTGGTCTTCCGGATGCTCCGCTTACTGTAACAGTTACAACTCGACCGGATGAACCCTGGTTGGCAGCGCCAATGCTGGTGGGAACTTTGGCACAAGCACCGGAGATCCCGTGCAACAGCCCCCTGTCACTACCAGCAGTCCGCACAACGACCATCACCCTGATCAAGGGACTCTAAAGCCAAAAGGAAACCGTCTTGCACAGAAAAATCCCGAAACTCAGACTCCCTTCTGTCCTTGTGGTATCTCCGGGTGTGGCAGCGGAGCCTCAAGGCGACAAGTAGGTTGACAGTATATCTGGCCGTTTAGGGTTTAGGGTTTAGGGGAGTCAACAGAGTCATTATGAGTCATTAGTTCTGAAGTCCACTATCTACACAATCCGCACAACAAGGCATCCCTTGCACAGCTCGAACCGCAGCACCAAACACCCAAACTGGCCAATGCCAACCAGTGACCACGAGCTGAATCGCATGCGGTGGCGGCGGCGGCGGTGGACCGAACATTGGCGGTGGGCCGTTCCTGCGTGGTTTGCAGGCACCTATTGTTAATCAAAGCCAACACAAAATCCCTTTCCTCGCGTGAGGCCCATGTTGACTGATTTCGACCAAGCTTCTGGAAGACTGGGACATTGTACGGGAATCCGGGTCCCGGTCCCGGCGCAGGCGTTGTGCCTCAGGAGCAAAACTCGGTACACACCGTGCAGACTCCAAACCTCCAGATCCCCCTGAGCGCCGATGCTGCTGGAAGCTCCACTGTCGGAACGGCCCACGTCGATTGGGCGCTGGACCATGTGCCTAGAGGAGCGGATGGTATAGTATAGCTGTATAACTTAAGCGACTCTTGTGCGCAAGCCTTCTCCTGTTCGTTGACCCTAAACCCGACACAGTCACCCACGAAGTACAAATCCTCGAAACCAACTGCGAGATTGGCCGCAGAGTCGCAGGCCCAGTCCAACCGTCGGGTAGACTCTGCAGCCCACATGGATGAACTTTTAGGCCCGGCAGCAGAAGCTAAGTCCCAAAACGAATGCACGGCGGCATAAGAGGCGTGGGAGGTAGCAATCCCGCCACATACATAATCGAGGCAACAAGAATCCTGAACTCATTTTAGGCGTGTCGTTTCTGTTTTTTGATCTTTGGGCGAAGAGACTTCTCTCAGCCGTTCTTTCCATTATGCAAATCTTTCGACTCAGGATAGCAGAGTTATAACCAAGGACGTAGCAACAATGAACCTGATCGTGGGCCAAGAGCAGTCGTGACCGAAGGTTGTAGCAAAGAAGCACACGCCATGACGAAGGCGGCAGGAAAAGCAATCGCACTTAGTGTCAGGCAGCAACTGTAGCAGTAGCAGCACTAGCAGCAGCAACTGCAGTAAGAGCATAGGCAACAGTAATCAGTAGTTGGGAGGCAATAGTGGGCACAGCGGGTAGAACAAAGAAGAAGAAGAAGTTGTAGCAGAATAAGAAGAAGCAGTGGTAGTAGTAGCAGCAGCAGCAGTAGGAAACCGTGAAGCAGGGCGTAGAAAAGGTTGAACCCTTCCAAATGTGAAAGAAGTCACGTACCGAAACCTCGACAGCCGCAAAAGAGCTGAAATCTTTAGTCCATCCTGCCTAGATTACCATACTATGCTGACAAACAGATGTTCGCATGTGTATGTATGAATGTACGTACATGTACACACATCCGCATATATCTTACACATACGCATCCGGAAATGCACACGCATGCAAAACACATACACATAGACACACATAACATATAGATATATATAAATAATTTATACGTATACCTATGTATATATACATCTGTGTACATGTGCCTGTGTCTCTCTATATCTTTCTCTTTTCCTTTCCTTTCGACTGGGGATAAGTCAGCGCGAGCTGACCCGGGCCCAGGGCCCCCCTTCCCCCCATAACGGTGGAAGAGGCTTTGGGGTCTTCCGTGGACGGGCTTGCGTCCCTCAGTCGGTGAAGCTGGTGGTGTGCGTCGGTCGGTCAACCCCGAGCCCTGTACACTAACGCGCATCCCGGCCTCATCGCCGCGCCCACTAAGGCAAAGTCCTAAGTCCCTNGGTGTGCGTCGGTCGGTCAACCCCGAGCCCTGTACACTAACGCGCATCCCGGCCTCATCGCCGCGCCCACTAAGGCAAAGTCCTAAGTCCCTCGACCGACGCATGTCCCCCAGTAGAACTAATGGGCTGTACAGAACCCCCCCACTTCAATCATTGAATCAACAAAAAGAGTACGATGCAATGCAGGACATCAGGACTACGATAGTGCCAGTGGAGGTCAGTGTGGGTGGATCTCCCCCCATCGGTTGGAAGCAACAAGAAAACTAAACACAGTGCAGCAACGACTGCTGGGCGGGAGTCCCCCTCTATAAAAGGATGCCGGTTGAATTTTCCCTATTCTGGGTTGTAGAAGTATAGTAACAAGGCACTGAATTAGCGGTAGCGATTGGATCAGACATCGCAGGATGTGTAGCACTGAATTTGTGGCGAACTGCATCGAGTTTGCGGCAGTGGTCGGAAAACGTGAAGTATCGCTCTCTCTCTCTGTGGGCTTGCTTGTGTGTGTGTGTTTGTATATATATATACACACATCTACATACATAGGTACACCCTGTATATATATATATATACAGAGTACAGGCAACATATTTACTGTATGTGTATATATATATATGTATATATACACACACATGAACATGGCATATCTATAAATATACAACATACGGACAAATGGGCTTCTTTATCTCGGAAGCTCACTGTTACATACATTCTCAAGACTCCAGCCGTGTGACAGGGTTTGGCCATTTTCGGTCACGTGTGCATCCAGCTGATCGTCGTCCTTCACTAAGCGGTCGATGTAACGATTAGTCGATCAAGCGAACATTTAACAGCCCTCGTGCTTTGGCTGACATTCTCCAATGTGGATCGTGGATCATCCGGGAGCATTGATTTGTGCAGCTGCAAGCATGTCCGTCCAGTATGCCTTTCATGCTTCACCCTCAGTCCAATCGCTCTGGATCTGGCTTCAAATCGCTTCGTGGCTGTCATGGGCGCCTTGACCACCAGTCATCCAGAGGACAGGTTGTGTAAGTTGGACCGACGCAGATGCAGACATGTTTGTCAGCAATGATTCGTCATCTTCACGAGTCCTCGAACCGCCACAGCTTATCTACGCGCCCTCCATGAGGTTCGCGAGGCTGAACTGCTCAAAGGCTAAATTCCAAATATTTCTTGGGCATCGGCTGCTGTAGCTAAGTATATATTGTTATACCCCACGCAACCACTGAAAGCATGCAGCTGAGCCCCCAAGGGCTTCGACACAGGATTACTGCGGTCCTGTATGGCACGGCCGCGGCAGATCAAGCGCTGCCTGGCTCGCTTTGTCGGTATTGCTCATGTCTTCGTGATTACTCTGACGATGATGCTTGTGGATGTTCCTGAAACCTACTTCACTAATAATATTCAGCACCAACATCATTGTTCTTGCTGCTGCTCCTCCACCACCACCACCACGACTACTACTACTACTACTACTACTACTACTACTACTACCGCTGCTACTACTACTACTACTACTGCTACTGCTACTGCTACTGCTACTACTTCTATTGCGACTGCTACTTGCTACCACCGCCACTTCTCATGTTCTGTTTCGTACTTCTACCAGTGCGTCTTTCTGAGACATTTTTGAGGGCCAGAGGCCAGGATGCGCTTGCTTGGGGGTCCACTTTGTGGCAGGGGCGAAGTGCGGCGAACCAGGGGAGGCTTGAACAAACTTTGGCACATGGGCCTAGACTATGCCGCCAACGTTGTGTCTATGTATAAACTTCTACCTTGAATAGCTTGTAGTCTGCTTGTTGTGAGACCTTTGCATGCCAAAGATGGCTGCGACTCGGGGATTCCGGAAACCCGAAGAATCGACTCAAGCGATCACCCCAACACTGCAGACCCCAAGGACCAGAAACAGTTCCCGGGGCCCAATTAAAGTTCATAGGAGCATGAGATTTAGGATTCCGTCGGTACGAAAGAAGTCGCTAAGCTCCTCCATTGCACCCTAAGGGCTCGACTCACGTGTTGCCCCCTTCAAGGTTCCGACCTGTCCGCCGGCACGCCCAGCTTCTCGGCTAAGAGCTGTTTCAGAGCCCAGCCGCTGAAGGAGGAGCGAACCTCGAATTGAAGGGCTTCTTTCAGTCCTCCTCAAGAAAATTGTGGGACAGTGTTGCCACTTTTTCCTTTGGGATTGATGTAGCCCCAGGCGCAATTTAGGGCTTAGAGTTAAGGGGTTATGGCCACTTATGGCTGCAGTTGCTTTCGGCTCAGTTTGACGATCCGGGCATTGGAACACACGCATAGTGCCGTTTGGTTTCGCTTTGTCGCGCCGTTTGATGTTTGCTCTTGCATCCTGGTTCGGAATCTGATACGAATGCAACCTTTGAACTTAACTAGCGCGCACGGCAGGGAGAGATACAAAGACGATCCATCGATAGCTTTGGCCGTGTTCAGCAAGCTCTGGTGGCACTCACAAGCTAGATCATTCACAATTATAGAAGAGGCTGCGCATACAAGATCCTGGAAGTGTCGCGAGAGTCTGGAGGCTCAAACCCCGAACCCAAGCTAACTCGATCAACAACTGCCAACCAAAGCGTGACAGAAATCCGAGAACCGGAACCCAAGCCAAAAGCTGTGTGCGCTGCTTGCTGGTATAATATGGGTGCGAACGGAACTTTGACTCAGTGTAAAGACAACGACAGGACTGTACCTGGATATATCGGGCAACATGCAGGAGAGGTGCTGTGACCGGCGTTGTCGACCCGTCGATTTGTCTCACGTTGATCTCGAAGATGCGAGTCCCAACCGACGCCTGCAATCGGCCATTGCCAGATACCGCCGATCATGCATCTGAGGGTTTGGCGTTTCTCGTTCACCTTTCCGAGAGTTTCCCAATGGGCCTGCCCCTCGAGACTGCTGGCTGCAGCTGCAGTGTTGCTGGCATCCTCGCTGGAGCCGTCCATGCTAAGGCCACACTGGCAGACTGTTGCGATCCGTTTCTGTTTGACCGTTTACGCTGTTTGTGTAAGTTGTGTGTATATATATATACACACACACGGATGTTTTTGCCAACGTTTCTGCGTGTGGGTGTGGGTGCAAGTGTTGTAAGTCCGTAGATAAATTCATGCATGTAAGAATGTGGGTATGTGTGCACATAATCAGAAACATACGTTGAGACTCTCTCCATCTCTATCTACATACATATGCGTACGCAATATCTTGAACAATTCAGGAAGATGTCTGGCTTCAGGCTTCACCTCAATACGTGCATGTGAGTGCTAGGTGTTGCTACTTTGACATGCCCTCTACAAGGCCACAGGTTCATGTGACCAGCTTAAGATTAGTGTAAGCTACAACTCATTGCATGCCATGCTCTTCATGGAGCTTTCTGCCGAAATGGCTGCAGAAGGAGGGGGACAAGCAGGTAGCATACAGGTAGCATACAGGCCTCCATGTATCCAAAACGCCGAAATACATGTGGCAAACTCCACCCCCCTAGACTTTCAAGCACGAAAACTATAACCCAGCCAGCTTCTGAGTGGATGCCAACGAAGTCTACTGCCACGCATCCGACAACCACGAGAAACCCCAAACAAGATCAAACCAGCAATCTTCGAACATCTCCTCCTCCAAACTCTGAAGAAGCGCTTACTGCGTTCGACACCAGTCTTAAACTTCACACCCCTAACCTCTACATTACACTGCTTAAACCCTACACCCTAAACACTACCCCTAAAGGATCCCTTAAAGTCACCCTTAAAGGATCCCTGAAAGGAAGCCCTAAGGATTCCGGGCGCAGGTCCGGGAAGTTCACGGCGCGCAGTGAGATTCCCCGATCAGCCAAACCGGGCAAGGCCATCCTCAGGGTAGGGTTTAGGGTTCAGGGTTCTTTAGGGTACTGGGTTCAAACTACTTTCAGGGTGGTGGATACATTCGAGTTCTGATGTCGCAGGCACTGCAGGCATTGTGTTATGCAAAGTTGGGGAGTTCGACGGGCTACGGGGGACGTTGGGTTCAGGGTTTTGGGGTTTAAGATACTTGCGTGCCTGATTCTGCATTCCACAAACTTACTTACTTGACAGTCAATGGCTTGCAGTACTTGTGCGAGGTGCGAAGATGGTATATCATGATTGTATGGAATGCGGTACGACCAGATCCCGACTTGACTCCGAACCCTAAAACTCCAATAACCGAAACCCTAAATCCTCACCTAAACCCAAACCCCCTCAAAATCGTAAACCCAACTGTAGCACAAGGAACCAGGAGGCATCCAATTGGAAAAGCTGCGAGGTCTCGGCAGCATTAAGCCTTCATGTCTAGGTGTCGGCGGAGGGGCTCTTGGATTTAGATTCGAGAGGTTTAGAGGTTTGCTTTCGTCGACTTTCCTATGTCTTACCACGCCCGTGCTGCAGTGCGCATCTCCAGCATCTTGACAGGCAGAGTGATGATAGACGTACAAGACGACAACAACATTCGTGAGTGCTACAGCTACAGAGTAGAGCCACAGAATGAAGAGGCAGGGTCTTGTTGTTTACATGCCTGCCTGTCCACCTGCAAATGCAGTCAAGAGTGTAGAAGATCCAATGGAACTGAGCGGTTCCTGCAGACTTGAAGGCCGGCACAGGCTGCCTTCATGGATAATCAACTTTCTATGCTGTGGAGATCAGGGTTGCGACCCTAAAGGACCTCATGGCCAACTGCAAGAAGTGAAGCTGCGCGAGCCCTCAACTCCCTCAAGGGCTCTCGGGTTAAAGGATTGGGGTCTCGGGACAAGCGTGTGGATCATACCACGAAGTGCTCACTGGAGTCCAAGTCGCTCCAGCTTGCAGCAGCGGTGCCTGCAGCAGTGATGCTGCTCAGGATAACAGGATGTTCTGGCTCTGAAACGCACAATAGCGGCATCGGCAGATCGGGAGCAACTGCAGAAGACGATAGTAATCTATTGAAAAGTGGTCCTACTAGCAGTCATACCAATGCTGATGAGAGGCACGTAGAACTGCGCGGTCTATTCTGAAGAAGAATATTAGCTTGACATTATGATTGTCCCGGCATGCTTGATGACCTGCCACCATGTTTCAACACTCCGGGAAGCCATGCCATTGACTTACAAAAGGCTGCGTTGAAGGATTGTGCTTTTAGGCGCCAGGAGTAGCTCCCTTGCTTGCAGGCCCAGAAAACAGCTTAAAGCCCAGCACCGTCTGAGTCGCTCAACTCTTGCCACTGCCTCAAGAAATGACCTGGACGGCTCGCCGCCTGCGAGACACTTCAGCTCCATGCAGGAAACCATGTAAGCGTCAGGGGGGGTAATCAGTAAGTTACATGTGAGGCTATAACATACCATGACTGGGTTCTTTCAACCTGCGTCCCTTCAGAGCTCTGGCCAAGTGCGAAATCCTTTCCGTCACTGCTCTCTCCCGGAGGCCTCCAGACTCACCGTGCCGCCGGGCTTCAAGCCAGGTCGCACGACGTAGGCCTGTCTATCCAACAGCAGGGTCCGGATGATTCAATCACACCTTACACTTGCGGGCGACGCTGCAACATGCAGTCCATGACCGGCCGAATCCGAGTGGTGTCGCTCTAAAAACAGACTACGCCCGCCGGGCTGGTTTAGAGGAAGGGCCGATTTCGGAGCGGCCTCGTCTTTGGACTTTGTCAGCTTGCCTTCATGGCCCAGGTACACACCCCAGTCCTGCTCTGCAGAGGCATGCAAAGTGCATCAACCAAACCCTAAGGCCTAAACCCTAAACCCCACTCAGCAGCTGCAAAGTTTAGCACAGAAATTGCAGCTGCCGCGGCAGGCTGTCCTGAGAAGCCTTGAGGCGGTACGCCTTGCCTTAGTCTCTGCTATACTGTCTCTGCAAATATACATATATATATATACGTAAAATAAATAAGTAATGGATATATATATATATGTATGTATATGTACGTGTATATATATGTATATATATGTACATGTACACGCACACACACATGTTCCACTAGGTATTACTAAACTTTACACCTTGTACATTGTCTTAAACTATACATTCTGAGCTAAAAAGTGTATGTATGTATGTATGTATACTGCATGTATATATATATATAATGGCATATACGGTCTATGCTATACTACCTATGATGTATACACGATTTTACATGTTATCTGGTGTATATCATGTAGGAAATTTTTCTGTTGTATACTAATTTTTAGACATAACATTACATGTTCTGTGGTAGTCTCTGGTGATGGTGACTTGGCAGAACACTTGTAGGCGGATGCCTTGCTTGTCCTGCTATGACGGGTAGAAGGACTATACTGGTGACATCTTTACAAGTCTTTTGGAGTTCCGAGATCGTTCTGAGGACCTTGGCAGCCATGCCTGAGGCCAAAGCCAAGCACCAGGAGGCGTTTCGGCTCTGCACAGCGATGTGGGGATGGCCTGACCGGAGCATGTGAAACATCTTGCAACACCATTGAAATTGTAGTTCCGTGAGGTACAGGTAGCGACATGGAAAAATTGAAAAGACGTGACCCTGAAAAAGCTCCTCATCTTAGCTACCGCTGGGGTATTTTCTCAGTACAGTAGCTGTGGTCCGGTCGTTGGCACACCGCAGCCGACACAAGGCCAACCATCCTCCTTCAGGGCGCTGCCCTTGGATCACCCTCAATACTTGCGATCATCCCACAGATCATGCGAATATTTCATGGTCGTCGCTATCGCAGTTGTACTTGTTGTGAGTGGCTGCGGCAGCAGGGAGGCAGATGGCACTGGCCAATGTCGTCGTGATCATCCCGGTCGTAATGTTGTTGGGGGTTAGTGGTTTTCGTCCTCATCGGCACAGTCGTCGTGGGGCTGGCGGTGGTCAACTTCGGGGTCGTCGTCGCCCCAGTCGTAGCGGTGACAGTAGTGGTTTCGTGTTGTCGTAGTAGAGGCAGCAGCAATAGTAGCAGGAGCAGTAGAAGTAGCAGAACCAGCAGCATAGGAGCAGGAGCAGGAGCAGAAACAGTAGTTGCAGTAGTAGTGTAGTAGTCGTCGTCGGGGTGGTAGTGGCAGTGGCAGTGGCAGTGGTCGTGGCAGTAGTAGTAGTAGTAGCAGCAGCAGCAGAAGCAGTGGTAGTACTAGAAGTTGTGGAAGCATTAGTCTAATTAGCTAGTCTCAGACTTAGTTTAGTATTAGTACTATTGTACTAGTATTAGTATAATAGTATAGTATTTGTATGAGTATGAGTCTTAGTACTAGCATGAGAATTGGAAATATATTCTACATTACAATTAGCACTAGCATTCGTATTAGGATTGGCGGGTTTGGACAAGCGGTGGGAGTTGCCATGACTGCTCACTGTGGCAGTATGATCATTGGAAGTACAAGTATCAATCCTGCTTGTGGGATCAGTGCGATCTGGCGGGTGCATAAGCACTGAGAGGTCTCAACCAGAACGCCCCGGTGCTCCCACGTCACGCGGTCCGCCAGCACCTGACATTTGGTTAGACGGCTGTGAACACCGTGCAGAGTCTTCCCTTGTGTAAACTGAGCTGGGCTCTCTTGAACCGTAGCACACAGCACGTTTTGCTTTCTTTTTCGGTCTGTGCAACCAGGAGTGGCAATCTATCTACATGACTTGACTGGAGGAAGTTGCATGGGATGTAGCATAGAAGGTTGAAGCGTGCTGCAGGCAAGAACTCGCTTCAGGGGTGCTATATTCTGAAACAGCACGATGAGTACACTATGTTTATGTAAAGTTGCCTACATTGCACATCTGCATGAACCAAGCAACCTAGACTTACATTGTCAGTAGGTCTGGTCTGTGTGTGCATGCCTGTACTTCTGCATGCGTGCGTATATGTTCGGGTTACGGATATAAACACACACACAGACAAACACACATACACACGACTCAAACACACAGAATGCATGGGTGCAACAATGTACACATATATACGTATATATATATATACACACATAAGTATATATATATATCTTCATACACGCATGCACGCACACACACACACACACCGCCAACGTCCACTTGCACTATCATGTCTACATGCATTTACATGCATCACGACGGACTTGACATCTAGTATACGGGCTTTAGATTTTAGAATAGACCTGTTGGGTCTTATATCGGCTTCGGGGTAGTCTGGTAGAATTTAGGGTTTCGGACAACCGACCTGCCGCTTTGCGCCGCGCGAGCCCCGGCCACCAGGGCTATCCGAAGGCCAGGCATGATAAACCATGACCTGCGTGTTGGCTGCTGGCAGTGTAATTGTATGGATGGTACTACAGGATGTCTGTATAGCCATATATAACTTTGTACAGTACATATATACACGCGTATCCAGATGAGAATAAAACATGTGCATATGTAATATAAATACATGTCTGCAAATGTACCTGTTTCTGCACAGTAGACCATACGCACCAGCTACGTATGGATGTGCTGTGTATGACTACGTATGTATGCTCCACGTCCTGAGTCCTATTGTATGGGGGAACGTGCTCGTGTGCTGGTGCTCACGGTGATGGAAGCGATGGCGAGGCACAGTAGCAGCTGCTAGCAAGGACAGCCCCATCATCATGCGAACACCTACGGAAGACATAAGCCTTCGCCTGTTGGTTCCCATGGTTGCCGGTTTTTCGCCAAGCAAGAAGGACCGAGGCGGAGGGATCTGGGCTACACTGCTACACATTGAAACGGTCCGCTCCAGTTGCCCAATGACATTCCACAACGCCCTGAGTGTTTTTCTCCGAAAACGCACTGGAGAGATATACCGCATAAGAAATTGAGTTCTATGGGGTCAGAACCTTCCTGTACTGTCTCGTATGGTTTGGGCAACCCTAAACCCTAAAAACCTACCGTATCTTTGGCTCCGAGGGACATCCCCTCCCGGCGCGGCGACGACAACGCAGTGCCCAGGCCCGGCGAAGCCGCGGCCGCTGGAGAGAACGGGTGCAGCGGCCTTTTGGTAGGGCCCCAAGACCTGGTGAGCTCAGCGAATTTCAGCAGTTCTCCCAGATTGAGCTCCACAAGGTGTGCAGAAGGCCAGGGAGTCTCCGAGATTCCTTTTTGAAAGCTTGCTGATTGACGGGTCGATGTGCCAAGTTTGCAGACTGCTGCTGCGATTAGTGGGGGATGTGGGAACTGCAAAAGGACGTGCGAGAAAGAGTTCTGTGTGGTTTGCTTGCTGCATCGAGGACGCCACGACGACTGCTAGCAGCTGCTAGCCAAGTAATCAATTTCCGGCCTGCTCCGCCCGAGCCACACCCACGCAGTACCGGTGGTTACCATAGCACTCCCCGGAGTAGAACCTGGGAAGGTGAGCAACCGGTCCAGCACAGGAGGAAGCAAGCAAAGGTTCAGGGATCTACTTGACGTAGGGCTTTCGGACTTTAGGGCTTTGGGGAGTGCAAACGGATCAAACGGTTCAGGATTTCAAGAGTTTCGTGCTTTGACTGTGGTGAAACGATGATGATACTGTACTGCATTGACGAAAACATTTCGGGCTTGTAAAGGTCACAACATATCCGGGGCTTAGCGTTTCGACTTTCGCGATACGTGGGCATCGGCCCGGCGATGGTATTCGACTTTAAGAGTTTTTCTGCAACACTGGGCTTGACATCCTTGATCCCTCTGTGCTCGAAGGCTCCAGTGCGTGAGAAGAGCACGATGACGTCGGGAAATGTTGTGCTTGATCGTGGATCATTGCCGAAAGCACATTAGAAGCCATACTTTCAGATTCAAGCTATGTGGCAGGTAGTAGAAGCCGCCACGCTTGATCAAGAAGGGCCCCTCGACTACGGTACCTGGCACCGGGAACTAAAGCTCCATCCGCCCGTGAGACGAGAGTTTACACTTGGATCCGACATGAGAGTCTTTCTGAAAACTCGTGACCCTGTTGTGGGCCTCTCATTATATGGACACTGCTATCTAGAGTCAAGTTGGGTGTCCTATTTTGTGAACCTCCGTACACTGGGCACTATGTCGTGAACAAGGAAAGCCATATCGCGTAGTGTGCCTAATTAGTAAGCATGTACACACAGACACGCACTCAGCTCTGAAACCATGCCTGCATGATATATGGGTATATATATATTTGTATCTATAGTTATACATTAATATATATATGTATAGATAGACATGTGTATATATATATGTATGTGTGTATGTATATGTACACCCCTGCATCTGTAATGTGTATTTGTACTCTGCATTCAAAACAAAAGCCGTGAAGTGAGGCGCAACAAAACGGACAACCCACCTGGGATTATTCAACTTCACCCTCAAAAGCCCAAAGAAACTCCGCAACTGGCCTGAAACCCTGAATCCAAACCCTACCGACTGTGCCTTCCCATGGCAGGTCGTTGCGGATAAGCTCATGCACCTGCTCTTCACCCAAATCCAAAATGGTCGAGAACGAACATCTTGTGAACTTATACTGAGATTATACTGACTCTATGTTGCTCTTATGTTCGTGTTTGTGGTCGTCTGGCTTGGGGATGTTTGTGCTAGCTACTATGAAATCCGAACATCAGTCTGTGGATCGACTTGGTTTTGCCTTTTCCCTCTTGAACCCTTATAGAACCGTGGAAATGAAAACTTTCCAGGAAGCCCGCCCGCAAGCAGTCCAGTCGAGTCACTTCTGAGCCAGTGGCCAAAGCGCAGCCGACGGTTGTGTCGAGCTCTCCTTGTAATCAATCAAAATGACAGCTATACATTCTTTGCGGCGGTCCGATCGGCATCGAGTAGCTGGACCATGCTAGTGCTGCACAGTCACGTATCTTGATGGCAGAAGGGACATTGTGTGCGTTTCCATCGATCTTCCAAAGGAGATACTGCTTGCCGCTTTCATGATCGCGGAAATACGTCCTTAAAATAAAATGCAATACAAACGAGGAAAAGCCTACAGGGACACTACGGGAACGTCTTACGGGTTCCCGGGGCTCCTGCCGTGTGTCTGTATGGTGCAGAAAACCAAGCCACGGATCGTGCTTGGCAGGAAAGTGGAGGAAGGGCAAAGACACGAATGTGCATTGCTGTCTGAGTCTGAGGCTTATACCATGGTTTGCAACAACAACGACAAGAAGCTTGCCAGGTGTTTGTACTGCAGTTCAATTCTTCTCTTCTAATGCCTGGTGCTCTCTCTTGAAGACACAAGTAATTCTTCTCCGAGCATCGCATCAATAGCCCAATGGGGATCGCTCACCAGGGGTTCGCCAACGTCCTCATAGGGGCCTTCTGCCTTGTCGGATGTGGCAACGCCTGAGTGCTCATATGATCTATCCTTGCCTGACCCAGATTATACATGTATCTATCTAACGATCTACCCTACCTGCCTACCTGCCTACCTGCCCACCTGCCCACCTGCCTATCTATCTTTATCTCTCTGTCTCTCTCTCTCTTCTTTCTTTCTGCCGGGCATAGGGGTCGCGCGCGACCCGCAGGCATTTAGCCCGCCCGACCACCCTTCTGTTTCTCTCTCTCTCGCTCTCTCTCTCTCGCGCTTCTTCTTCTTCTCCCAGGCAGAAGGGGCAACTCTCTAGCTTTCTCTCTCCTTCCCTCGCAGTGTCTCTCTGTGGATGTATAAAATACACGCACTTATAAATTGTTACAAGCTCCGGGTGCTACTCTAGTGACTCTTCTGGCTGCAGGGCCAAAGCAGGTGAGTGTGACAAAGCAGGCAAGCCACCAATGTGCAACGCTCGGCCCGGTGCCGGCTCGCGGGCACTGAAGAAGACGGCTGTCCTGCCGCTTGGCAGCCTGACTCTGCGGACTCTGCAAGCATGCGATGCTCGCGACTTGCTGACAAGCTGCTGGTGTATCTCCGGGGCCCAGTAGTCGCACTTCCTTGCTTAACACATCCTAAATTTCGTGTCAACTTACCGAGAAGGCCCTGCTAGTACCCCTCAACTCCCCATTTGCAGTGTCCACGGTCCATCGGTGCGAAACAGAAAGGAGTCCTTTTGCGCTGAGGCTTTCGCTGGCCATGGGCTCCCCCACTCCAGACCGGAAGGCCCTTGGAGGAGAACACCTGGAGGAGAACGGTTTGGGGTTTAGGATACAGAGAATCCTCAAGTACCATGCGTTGGAATCTCGTTGTTTCTTCCTCTGAGGTGCTACTCTGAAGAGGATGACGCGTTCGTTTTGTTGCTGTGGTTGCTGATGCTGTTGTCGTTGTCGATGGCATTGTTGCTGTTGGTGTGTGATGTAGCTGTTGCTGTTAGCATCGTCGCCCATTTCTACTCTCACTGGTGGTACGACCATTATCTCCATTATGTTCCGATTGTGGATATGGCGATCATTCGTTTTTTGGGTCCTCTCAGTTGTTTGTTGTTCTTTTGCAGCTCTTATCATCAGCAGTGGCATGCCCATCCCGAGTATTCGCAGTCACAGCTTCGCAGGGCACTCCTGCATGGCCCGCCTGGCCACAACTCTCCCAATGCACCAAATCCGAAGATCGAAGCATGCGGAAGGCACCTGAACAGTTAAGCAATGGCCATCTGTCATGCGGTCGACCTCACTCGCAAGGCTGAGGAGCCTTGCGGCCCACCGCCTGTTGCTACCAAGTAGTAGCAGTCGCCAATCCTTGTTGCTCCAGGGTCCGGATAGTCACCATCCACCTCAAAGCAAGGAAGATAGCCGGCAAAACACGGAAAATACCGCCACACTGCTCTGCAAGACGGTGGGGAGGCTGCCAGGTACTGAGCTTGCCATCTGCAGGCGATACAGCTCTGAAAGCTCATGACTGAGAATCAGACAAGTGGGTTTGCAAAGAAGTCCTGCAGTTAGCGGGTGCCCCTCATTGTTCTACCAGTGATGGGGTCTAAAATCCAGAAGTTCAGGTAACCACTGTGAAGGCAGAATCAGCACCTGGCACGTCACTAAACGTGTCTTGCGTCTGGTTGCCTGTGAATACGCTATCTTTGACAGCCCGACAAGAAGTGCCTCCAAGCGGATGTAACCGGACTTGTGCGCTGCAAAGGACCACGAACGAAAACCCGATGTGTGGTCCTAGTGAAAACTGGCTAAGGACTCGTGATTTGGATTGAATCAGATCAAGTGTCCTGCATGGAGCATGAACAATGTACTACGGACCCTCCTCGTGCACCCCCACAGCTGCAGCAGCCGCGGCAGCCATTCTCGACTTCTGCAATTCTGTGCTCAGGGCTGATCAGCCACTCTGTAGCAGTATGGTGCCTTGTATACGCTTCTTCGGTTCAGGTTGTGGACATTGCACCTGCAGAGTCCGAAAGCAAAACCTGGGCCAACTTGCTACTCATATTTCTGTTCAAGTGCTCAATCGCTCAGCCCGAATGGCTGCCCATGTGCTCCGTCATTGAAGGTTGTGACAAGGCGAACCCTGCAGTGACATTGAGGTACTCATTCCAGGTTCAGTGTAACTGGCTGAAGCTGTTCGAAACTGCGAGATCGGTAAAACTGAGGAACTAGCCACTGTTGAGCCACACCACTGTGAAAACCTTCCTGCGAAGCCGGGCAGTCGCTTCAGCTTCTCTGCGAGCCCTCTGGAAACTCAGGTCAAGTGACACAATGGTGCAAGCAAAGGAGTCTGCAACAGGAATCCCTCGTGATGATGACTGTCAATTACAGTACGACGTTTAGCAGCATGGAGATCCAATAATCACAGAGTCGCCGTCCGCTCACATCACGTATTACACTTAGGAGCTTCGAAGGCCTGGAACCCAAAGCAGCGCCTGTTGGGACGGTTGTTGAGGAGGCTCTCTCGAGCGGCTGTTTGGGCGCGAGCCGGCCTGCAGAATCTTTCACCGTTTGCTAGGGTTTAGGCCTTAGGGCAAGGTGTGAACATGTTCGGGCAACTCTGATGGACCACTGATGGAGATAGTCAATGGTACCTGCGACTATTGCCACTATTACTCGAAATGACATAACGGTTAGCATGCCGTAACTGGCCTTAACATCGTGACGAGGGACGAACCTGTGACTCCGAGCCTTTCTTGTGAGTGAGTGTCAGCTCCCATCGACATGATTGCGGGTAGGAACACTACGCTGTCCATGGACCAGAACAACAACCACAAATGAGGGAACCACCACAGGAACTCTCTGGCTCTCTTTGTCTCGACGTTTCTGGGAGCTTCAGGGCAAAGTCGCTCGCTGCCTCGATTCCTCAGCCTCCCGCTGAACATGTATCTGTATCTATACCTCTACACCGATGCGAGAAGTAGAGACAATGCATGACAATGCTATGTGGTGACATGTCCTTGGAACTGCCCACAGCGCGACGTAGTCAGTTGTGGATTTTGAAACGCTGCGACCTTTGAAGCGAGGTCGAGTGAGCTTTTCTGCTCTGCGGTTACCTCTACGGGTCTCTGAAGGCACAGAGCAGACGGTCAGGCCTGACCGGCGTAGGCCTGCACGCCATACATTTGCCTGTAGGGCGACGGGCTTCGTGCGCTGAAGCATGTTATAATGCAAAGCTTTGCAATGGGGAAAGCCGTAATAAGCTCGCCGTTTAGGCGACAAGTTGGAAGACCTTTGCAGTCTGTATGCGGCTCAAAGGCATGACAGCGTTGGTGCTATGGCTTGCTCGTGATGGCAGAAAAGCACTGTATCCTCGACGTGGCCTCGTCGTTGGAGTGCCTTGTGGCGCAGCACCAACTGTTTCGGGGTAGCCCTCACGCACCTCATTGCTCCAGCTTCCATATGAGCGGCATGTATACCTGCGACCAGTCCTGTCGCGTCGCAAACGGCGTGCTAACATCAGAACACCGTGCATCAACCGATCCAGCATGCAAAAATTCCCCAAACAGAACTCCTCAACTCGACATTTGCCACCCCGCCCGGAATGAGGCACCTGCACCATCCTAAACCGCATGACAACTCTAGTCTCTTCGCTTGGAGGTTGAATACAGACCTAGACTATAGCAAGCAGTATGAAGGCACTTGCGATGCAAATTGTGACTGGGTCATCAAACTGAAGGGACTCAGAGCTATGAACTCTTTATTGGCACCTGTTCCTATTGGGTTCCTATCGTATCCTCGATCTCACGAGGTCCCTGCCAGGCGTGACAGCGCTTCGTCAGCACCTGGTGGGGTTTATAATTTCACCGTCACCAAGATGTGGAAGGTCAGGTGTTGAAGGGCTTTCGAAGAGTAGTGGCTTCTTGGCGCCGGTCTTCGGAGAACGAGGGAGGTTAATGGCATCACCTTTCTATAGAGCCCTTTCTGTTGTCCCCTTCTAGAAAACCCTTGAGAAACCCCTGTGGTGCTCTTCGAGTACCCCGTAGAACCCTAAACTTTCAAATGACTCCCAAGCCCTAAATCCAAACCCTTATAGTATCCTTGTCATACCCTGTATAGAACCCTTCTAGTACCCTTGTCATGCTGTTTATAGAGCCCTTATAACTAAGTATAGAACCCCTATAACTCTTTATAGAACCCTTATATAACTAACTTTAGAACCCTTCAAGTATCTCCCTAGCTCCGCTCCTTCCCAAAGGGCCTCCCAACGGAGATGGGCGAGCCTGGCTCCGAGGAGCTGCGCCTTGCAAGGGGCTTTGGGTTCAGGGTTTTGGGGCTTGGCGTTTTTTAGGTTCTTGGGTTTGGGGGCTTTGGGCTGAATGTCGTTGGTTGTCAGGGGAATATTTAATATGGAAATGTGAGAACACGGACCACTACATTGCGAGAAAGGCGCCCGCCTTGTGACCTTGCTCCTCCTCCTGAGCTCTGATTTGAGGTGGCACCCAGCCTCCCCCTCGCCCAAAAGCTGCTCCGGATCCTGAGCCCAAGCCGCAAAGGCTCCTCGCCTCCGCCCGTGCCCTTCCCTAAGGGTCACCACCTCCCCAACATGCCCGGCTTTGGGCATCATGCGGCAGTGAAGAAACATGTCGTCTTTAAGCGAGGACGGAAGGGTCTGTTTGCTTCCCTCTGCACCTTGACAAGCCCTGCTTGTGTCTGGGGTTGTTTCAAAAATTTCCACCTGTTTCCTCGGCTTCCGCAAGATTCCGAAAGCCTCGCCAACATTCACAAAATGAAGCCTGACCAAAAGACAGAGAATGCACACACACACACAGAGTACATTGGATATAGAAAGCTTGCTACACGTAACTGCATGGCATGTAGGGTAAGACAAGCAAATACCAGTAGTCATCACGGCAGTACAAAACAATAATAAACATTTAAAGGCATCGGATCGAAACACTGTTCACAAAGAAACTAGTACAAACAATCGATCAACAATACAACTGCAACAATGCCAGCTATTAAGAACAAGCAAATACTAGGGACAGCAGTTGCAACATTAGCAACAGAATGCATCAACGATAAGACTATTTCTAAGAGTCAATCAAAGCCCAGGGCCGTGACTTGCCATGCTTGGTCGGCTCACGGCACTTGCACCATCGCCGTTCTGCCTTCTGAAATAGGGATTTAGGGTTCATGTTCCAGGACAGCGACCCTACAACATGTATGACACACCGCGCCTAACACTGTGGCAGCCTGGCCTGTGGCCCTAAACCCAAAGCCACTTCTTGCTCCGCACCCCCTCGCCTCGAAAGGAAGGCTTGCCGCTTTCGTTCCCAAACCTCATCACGGCGCGACTGCGCCTGAGCGAACAGATTCGCTTGCACAGGGCTAGGGACCTGGGGATCCTGCAAAGCGCAAGAAGGCTCTCTCAACAAGTTGTGGTGAAATAGGGGCCTTAGTAATCAGAATAGGATTTTGGGGTCTACAAGAGCAAAAAAAATTAGAGGGGACTGTAAGGGGATACTATTCGTAATTATTCAGAAGCCCATATAACAGGGAGCTGGTGTCACACAAGTACCGACACGGGCACATGTCACTGCGTCGGCAGGATATTATGCTTTGCTGATGCTTGACATGGGAACCTCACAATCTGAAGCCAACCTTAAAACCCAGAACCACCAACACAGACAGTCCCATGTAAGCCCGAAGAACTCGCATCCGAAACCTCAAGGCTCTTGAAATGTAAGATCCAGGCCATTGGGCAGCAGCTGTGCAGCGATGCAGCTCGTGCCTTGTGCTGCAGCTGGTGATTTAGGCTCAGGAGCCTAGGTTAGGGTTAGGGGCGCAAAGATTCGGGCTTTGCATTTAAAGCTTGTGCCTAGGGGTTTACGGTGCCAACAACAATCTTGGTGTGGTCGAACTGCATGCACCTGCTGCAAGCATCAGGCTGACTGGGCAACTTGAGCTGAGATCCAAACCGCTGAAGCAAGAGGATTGGCGCGGCTAAAGCTGAGCCATTGCTGCTTGCAAGGTCACCTACTAAAAATTTTGTGCTAAGGATATGATGGGCCGCTAGAGTGCGTAAGAGCTTCTCAAACTCAAGCGAACGAAGCTGTGAAAAGCAGTGACTTATGGCTGTGCTTCAGTGGGTCACAGAGACTGCGGAGTTGGGGCGAGTCATCTCAGAGGAAGCATATAGTATGCACTGGCCTAACATGAAAACTCTGCCAGCGTCCTCGTTCTTTGCTTCTCTGAAGTATGTCTGCAATTAGGTCCTTGGCTGCCTTCTGCCCCAGTACATCTTTTCAGAACTAGTTTTGGGGCCGGGGGCCGCAGCAAGCGTTGCCATGGCGCACATGGCTCACAGCTACCCTCAGCCGCTACTGCGCAGCTCCCAGAAGCTGAGATGAAACACCCACAGAAGTGGTCGAACTCCAGCACGCACGCCTTCGTTTGCTTGCAGTACCTCGGCCCCGGAAGCGCGTCGGTTGAAAATCTTCGAAGTTTTCTCTGCAGCGGGCATGGCAAATTGTTTGGGAGCTCGATGCCCTGCATGGAATTCTGCGATCGTTGCATTCAGCCCAAGACAATGTCCAGTACGTGTCCTGCTAAGCCTCGCAGAAAAAACACGTTGGGCCTGTAACACTTGAGGCTCGGGCTTTGTTCGCAAATCCTTCAGTACCTCTGCCGGCAAGCGGAGATATGTTTAAGCTTACAGAACAGAGAAGGAACCCCTTTGCAGAACCCTACACAGCACAGTAGAATCCAAAACTGATGAAAAGACACCAAGAAGAAGGACACCTGATTTTAAGATGCGTTTCCGTATCCTCGACACTTCGAAGCCGAATCCAAGCTTTGGAGTTCCAAACCCTTTCGACAGACCAGGTCGCGAATATGGGCCTTTGATCATTAGACTACGGCTTGGGGTTGTGGTAGCATCGTACAGGGACTGCCTGATCGGTCTGCGCTAGGATCCTGTATGATAGCTCGGGTGGCACGGCATGTTCTGGCTACAGCTCTGTTCGTGTTGTGTGTCTGTGAGGCTAGTGAGTATGTAGGTCTTGCAATAAGCATGCCGAGGTTCGCCATCATTCAGCATCCACTCCAAGCTTGATATGCATCTAGGAAAAGATACAAGAGCCAGCCTGCTTCGGAGCTAGACCAACCGGTAAGTCTTTTGCGGACTATCACCCCCCCCTGCTTTTTGTTGGTGGACGGCAGACTGCCCAGCATCTTGCCTGCAAATCAATACACTTGAAGATCCTTCATCTTGGGCGCCAGCGAATGTGGCTGTGCACAGGCGGCTGCAATCGGGCACCTGCAGTCCAGTCTTGAGGAAACCTTCAACAAAAGCCGGTACATTGCCCCTTACGGCCATAACCGTGATGAAAAGCATGGTCCTTTAACGGGCATGATGATAGACAGGTTCATGCTCCTCCTCGGCACTTCCAGATTTTTACAATGCACCTGAATGAGATTACCACACTCTGCTACTTGCGGCTGTCTGAGCTCCGCGGGACCGCTACTGCTGCTAATTACTGCTACTGCTACTGCCACTCCCAGTGCCCCTGCTCCTGCTGCGGCTCCTGATCCTGCTATTGCTCCTGCTCCGGCTCCTTCTCCTGCTCCCGCTCCCTGCTGCCTGCTCCCTGCTGCTGCTGCTACTGCTGCCACTGCCGCTGCCGCTGCCACTGCGGTCTGTGCCTGCGCCTGCGCCTGCTCCTGCTACTGCCGTACGGCCGCCGCTGCTACTGCTGCTGATGCTTCTCTTATTCTACTTCCGTTTTTCTTCGATGCTATGTTTTCTACCACTCCTCCTATGCCTGGCCCTGCTCCTACTTCGTGGCCACTGCTACGACAAAACCACAATCACATTCTCCCTTTGATGGTTAAGACGATGCCCACGAGGAGGACTACACAACCAGGCTGTTCGGGTCCCGTAACCAATATTGGGAACACGATTGCAGTGACCCAACCCAAGCTTGAAGTACTGTTTAGGGCGTTTTAGGGTCTTCCTGCTGGATACTGTAGATTTAACTAGTTTATAGGCTAGGGCCCCAAAGCCCAAACTCCCAGCCATGCGCAACAACGCCTGCTCGTAGCCAGGCTTTTGCAAGGCGCGAAGTAGCTCCTGGTCCAAGCCAGGACCCGAGTGTGGGTTGTGAGGTATGTTCGAAACGAGTCATCCTGAGTCCTGGAACAGGCTTGGGAGATGATTTTTGTCGGGCATCTGAATACATCCGCGGACACTTTGCCGCATCACGACCTCGAAGGGCGCCCGCACCACTTTGTGGCACGTTGACTGAGCGGCTGGGCCATCTTTTTGTTTTGCCACCGGGACGAGCAGAAGCAGCAAAGATCACCGGAACAATCTTTGGAAAAATGATGGGCATGCGGTTCAAGATCTAAAGCATGTAGCACTTGGCCAAAACAACATAGTAATACCCTCGCCTTCAAAGGTCTAAAAGCGTGAGCTGAGATGTTGAGAAAGGACTTTGCCTCTTCGATATATGCGGCGAGAAGACTGAGAAAGGATTTCCTGCAGTGACGCCGCCCCAGATTCCAAGCGAAAAATGCTTGCCGTTAGTTTTAAGCTCCGCTGATTGAGATGGAGTGCTGGCTGCCCTGCAATGTATTCATTGCACACTTCTGGACAGGCGTCGTTCACTCTGCATCATCTCGAGGAAGTGTGCTTGCATCCAAGGACATCCGTAAGATCCTCGGGCTCACGTTCGGGAACTGCAAACCGTTCACGACACACTTTTAAGGCACATGCGCTTTCATCCCGGCATATGCCATCTCACGAAGAAATGCCACTTGATCGACTGCAAAGGCGGAGTATATACAGTGCTGAAAAAACATAGCTCATAATGGCTGTGTATGCAAGACATGTACGGAGGTTGTCGACGTCTCAGTACTGAAGATCAGGTCAACATGTCAGGCGTTCGATTGGGTAAGAACACCGCTGTTTTCGGAGTGATAACCAAGCAAACTCCAAACTTGACTGTCAGGACTCCAGGGTCTGCGTCTTAGCAGTAGCACTCCACGATTTCAACCTTAAGATCCCCTGACATTGCTTGACACTGCTCTGACGAAGACAAGCAGCTTCAGACAGCTGTAGAAGTTGTCACGCTGATCGGAATCCTGGAGAATCCCATCAGCAATGCTTTCATGCCTGATTCAGTATCACACTCACACAAAGGGGACCACAAATATCATGTGCCACCTGCGTGACTAACTGACTAACTCAAAACTGTAGTAGGCATGACCTTTCCCCAACGAAGCATGCGCATGCTGCTGGTGCGAATGAGCTCGGGTGAATCGGATGGGTAGCGCAGGGTCTCTCGCAAGGCCGGCCTCGAACTGAAAGCAGAGCCGAAAGTCAGTCTCTCTGCTGAAATCCTTGGTGGTGGGGCTACGCTTTCAAGGCTGGGTGTGGCCTTCTTGACAACCCGGCTGCTTGTTGCCGACAGCAGGCCCATTTCTGAGACAGCACGCAAACGCCCAGCAATGCGGCAATCCCGGCCGGACGGACATGATCCCATTGAACGCCACCAGAAATCGAGAATCCAGGCTGAAGCCCCCAAAACCTTGTAAGTCACGTATTTACTTCGGGCGCAGACCGTTTTAACCGAAGCCGTAAACAAGCCGAAGACCGATTTCCTCATTGCCTCCACCTCTTCAGATCTGTGGTCAGAGAGCCGCAGCTCAAACGACAAGGATAAGGAAAACAACGAAGTCCCGGCCCCAAAACGCTAAACCCTTGGCCAGGCACCACGGCTATGCATCGCGGGGCCAGGTGAGCCAAGCTCGGGACCTTGCGCAAAAACCAGGCTCGGATCCAGGCCCGCACATTTGTACAACTTGAAGGCTCTGGGTTGCAATACTGCTGCTGCTTCTGCTACGACGAGGACCACTACGACTACCACTACCACTACCACCACTACCAATAGTACCACCACTACTACTACTACTACTACTCCTACTACTCCTGCTACTCCTGCTACTACTACTACTACTACTACTGCTACTACTACTCCTGCTACTACTACTACTACTACTACTACGACTACGACTGCGACTGCTACTGCTACTGCTACTGCTTCTGCTACTGCTACTACTACTACTACTACGACTACCACTGCCATGTTGCAAGGGATGTTATCGAAAGGCAATTCGGGCCCGGCTACCCTTGCCCTCAACCTGAACAAATTCGAAACTTCCAGGGCATCGTTTCAGCTTCCCGACCTTCGAAAAACTACCTTGGTGGAGACTCAGTAGAGGAAAAAACAAGACTGGGAAAGAGAGGGAATGAGCCTGGTGGATTTCGACTTTGGCATCAGCGCATATAAGCGCCTGTCAATCCCAAAAAGACTTCCTGACAAGATCCCTTTTCCGAAGACCTCCGGGAGCAGATTCCCAGGCCCTAAAATCCAAGCAGTCCTAAAGCCCTGGTTAAGCCACGACGCCCTGAAGCGATCAACTCTTCTTCCTTAACCTCCCGCCAGAAGCCGCGAACACCGAAGGCGCAGCCCCAAGTCTGCCCCCTAACACAAGAAAACTAAAACCTGAAGGTCCCCAAACCGCGAAACCCTAAAGTCCCTGAAACCCTGCGCCCCTGAATTCCCAATATGTCCCAATGAACCCAAATCCCAAGAACCCCGAAGCCTTAAACCGATACTAAGCTTCTCACGACCTGCTGAAACTCTGTGTCTCGGAAAATGGCCGCCATGTCCTGGGCATCTAAGAACCCAGTGAGCCCAACTTACCACTTCGATTCAGCAATCTTGCTGAAATCACAACATGTGGTCCTCTGTTATGCTTCCTTAAATGATCTGAAAAAGGCCTGTTTGATATAAGGGTTTCCTTGCGTTGGGCTCTCTGGGTCCTTCACTTCAGACCACACAGCTGCTTCCGGCAGGCACAGCCGTCATCGTCATCGTCGCCAGATTTTCGTTTCGACTAAGCCTGCAATCTCATCGTCGCCAGACAACTAAATGGTTGTTAGGAGCGATCTACATTCAAGTCCTTCTACGGGGCCCGCCTACTGAAGAAGTTAGCTTGACAGAACAGCAACCAAAGAGCGCTGCTTCACAGATTGGCTGGATTGTTGCCACGTCTGAAACCTTATCAACGTCATCTCGGTTTGGGGTTTTAGGGCTTGAGGGTCAAACGTTCGGTTCTGGGTGAGAACCGATTTATGTGAACTAGTGCTGCCTTTGTCAAACCGAGCCATGTTGCCTGCATGCGATAGTTCCTCGATCCCTCCTCCGGTTCGCGAATCTGGATATTGCGAAGGGACCTCGCTCACAGCAGATGGCGTTTGTTTGAAATATTTGGTCCTTGACAAATAGATTTGGTGGTATAAGACACCACAATCAGCTCGGGAGATGCTCACCATGCTGGTAGCATGTTGTCTTCGAAGTGCAACGGTAAGTGAGGCACAAAATACTATCTTCATCGTCATCCCTGTATCGACCCTCCGTCCTAATGCCGAAGCCAACCGCCAAGTCGGACATGATGGGCTACTTCTCTGTAATGTGTGCGCAACGGGCCTGTCCATCACGAGAGTAGTTGATGACACCGTACCGGTGTCCTGTGCAGCTCTCAGATAATTCTATTGCTGCTTCGGCATCAACTGCCAATGGCAGTCTGCCATACCCAGACAGATCCAGCAGGCGCGCTGCAATCTATATACCTGAAGGCTTGTGTATGTAAGGCCCGCATCAGCCATCTACAGCTACGTCTTTCGGAAGTCTCTGAACACAACCGTCATTTCGAAACTGGAGCTTTTCGTGCTGTTGATTTACTGGGAAGGCCCTATACGTGAGACGCGCAAATGAGTAGCCACCTGCTAATCCGTTCAGATCGACGTTCGAGGACGTGTCTTGCCTGTCTCCCTCAAGGCCTCTCCTGAGTACGTTGTTCATTGCAGAGGCCAGCGACTCACCGGCTTCCCCCGTGGGATGCTGTCCTCATCGATGATGTTGACAGCCATGCCCTCCATGACGTCCTGATATCAGAGATGGAAGCTGAGGATTGGTGGCGAAGTGCGTGCTACCAAGCGTTTCATGCATTCCTACTTGCCACCACTCCGTTGAAGTGTAGAAAGCTTGGGTTTGGGTCCAGTGTCGTTACGTTGGCGCGCTTGCCTTTCGAGCGCCTCAACCATATGTACTGGCTAGTACGGTCTCTCAGGACCGGAGAGAAGGGCTCAAACCTTTCCAACAACAGTGCGGCACCACTATATTATGGATCAACAGGCCACAGGTCTGGATGGTTACGTTCATAAAGTTCTATGCCTTGTTGCTTCAAGTGCGCCAGTTTCCGCATTGCTTGCTCCATCTGCGGTACACTGGTACACTCTGTTCATCGGTCTCAATACGCAGCTTGCATGAGCAAGCAGCTCAGACTATGGGTACTTTACTTTTTGTCGTCCGAAAGACTGCCGTCCTAAAGTCCTAAGGCTTACATATATGTTCTACGTCTGTCATGCGGTGCAGGTGCCTTGGCGAAGTGCTTGACCGCCTGTTGCAGGCGTGCCTGCGCAACCCCGGCTGAACTTCGTCGGAATCTGAATTGGTTGTCAGGGCTTGACTTCTTGAGTTGACGGTTGCGACGTGCGAACGAGGCCCGATGTCACTGCCTGTGGCTTTTGCATACCCGGACAAGCTTCGCAGATCTTCATACTGACGGGTATGGCTAGTCACAATTCCAACCGTTAGGTTTGAACACAGGAAACGGGAGACACATGCTACAGAAAGGAGAAGAACGGGAGCTCGAGTCGTCAAGCGTCATTGTTGGCGCGAAATACTACGACCACGCAATCAGCGATGGCTCGAGCCTACCACATGCTCAGAAAACAGCAGAGAACCTATCCGGGGATCCAGGAATCCATCGAGACTTGGCCGGCAGCACGGCCCCAACTGTTCCAAAACTACGACCTAGTACTAGTAGTAGTCATCTCTTTGAACCTCCTCACGGCTCTCCCTTAATATTGTACTGCTGCGCAAATGCCCTGAATCCTGCATGACCCCATCAGCAACATTGGAAATAAGGGGTTGTGCTACTACTAGTACCACTACTAGTACTCCTAGTATGACTAGTACTACTAATACTACTAGTGCTACTACGAGTACGAGTACGAGTACGAGTAGCAGTAGTAGTAGTAGTAGCAGCAGCAGGAGTAGTAGTAGTAGTAGTAGTGGCAGTAGCAGTAGCAGTAGCAGTAGTAGTAGTAGTAGTAGTAGCAGTAGCAGTAGCAGTAGCAGTAGCAGTAGCAGTAGCAGTAGCAGTAGTAGTAGTAGTAGTAGAAGTAGTAGTAGTAGTAGTAGTAGTAGTAGTAGTAGTAGTACTAGTACTAGTACTAGTACTAGTACTAGACTAGTACTAGTACTAGTACTAGTACTAGTAGTAGTAGTAGTAGTAGTAGTAGTAGTAGTAAGTAGTAGTAAGTAGTAGTAAGTAGTAGTAAGTAGTAGTAAGTAGTAGTAAGTAGTAGTAAGTAGTAGTAGTAGTAGTAGTAGTAGTAGCAGGAGTAGTAGTAGTAGTAGTAGTAGTAGTGGTAGTAGTAGTAGTGGTAGTGGTAGTGGTAGTGGTAGTGGTAGTGGTAGTGGTAGTCGTAGTAGTAGTAGTAGTAGGAGTAGAAATAGTAGCAGTAGTAGCAGTAGTAGTAGTAGTAGTAGTAGTAGTAGTAGTAAGTAGTAGTAAGTAGTAGTAGTAGTAGTAGTAGTAGTAGTAGTAGTAGTAGTAGTAGTAGTGGTAGTAGTAGTAGTAGAGTAGTAGTAACTAGTAGTAGTAGTAGTAGCAGTAGAGTGCTAGCAGGCGCAGGGGTCGTGGTGGTAGGTAGTGGTAGTGGTGCTAGTACTAGTACTAGTGCTAGTACTAGCCCGAGCTGCATCGCAAAACGACGCTGCACGGCAGACTAGGCGCCAACCAACTCGTGCAGGGATGGCCCTACTATCGCGGTCAAGGCAAAGGAACTCTGCCAACCTGTACGACACCTGTCTTTGTGAGAAAACCCCCGAGCCAAGCTGGCCGCAGTCGCCCCTTACTGACGCGCTCCCGCACCTTTTCCGCAGATTGGCCGGTGACACCGAGCCCCATCCTGGTTCCAGGTCATTCGTTGTGGGGCTTGGAAAAGGCGCTTCTGAAATGAGCCGGACACTATGACAGCCTGTGCGGGCCGGCAACACCAACCGTGCAAATACTCTAGTCTGCTACACGCGGACGTTCATTTTCGCACGACCACCTGCTATCGGGCATGCCCTGGCCAGGTCAACACAAAAACGCTCCTGCGCCTCAAGTTTGTTTGCGCATCCCTTACTGCCCTCACAACACACTGGAACGGCGAGCAGGGGTCCATCAACACATTGGACAGGCAATCAGGACGTTTTGGCAATGGTTGACATTGGCACCACTCCAAGCCATATGGATAGCGTCCACAAGGGAATGAGGATCGGGTCAAGGTCACCAGATAGAACAAGAGAAGCTAAAACGTCCTGGCACGCATGCTGATGCTCCATTCCGAAGCAAGAAAGCCATGAACACTGCAAGTATGAACAGGTCGGTTTAGCGCCTGCTTGTTGCTACCGTAGGTAGAAGCCTTGAACGAACAAGCACACAACACGCACTAAGTATCTCTTTTCTCGCTCTCGCTCTCTCTCTCTCTCTGTCTATCTCTCTCTCTCTGCATTCATGCATGCATCCGCCCGTCCGTTCTTCCATCCATCCGTCCGTCCGTCCGTCTCTCCCTCCCTCCCTCCCTCCATCCGTCCATGCACACACATATACACACAACAACACATGGACAATTAAGTGTGTGTTGTGCATAGCATATATAGATATATATGTTATGCATGTAGCGCATATCTTCATGAATGTGAGAATGCGCCAGCTGTTTTGCGTCGTGAGATGCATGACCAAACCATGCTACAGACATCTCGGCCTTTCAGACATCGCTAGGGCACGTAAGGCTCGTTGCAGCCACTCGAAGAGGGCTTATGAGGTCACGATCTGCTTTCTATTCGCGAACCACGGATGCTCTTTGGGGCCTAAACTACACAAATTAATAAAGCCCTACCCTAGTTAATGCTTGTATAGTTCCTGCCTGACGGGCGGCACATCTGGATGCCGAGGAGGAGGAAGTGGAGGAGCAGTGGCCTCCGAAAGCTATAGAGGTTTGCTGCAAAGGCTTCTGGGACATACCGGGTTTGTGGGGTTTATAGGGTTCAGGGTTTAGGTCTGGCTTTTGGGGCTTGGGGTGCTGTTCAATGCTGTCACGCAGGGAACATCAGGCTACAGCTCTTGGATGCCCGCAGACAGTGCCGGGAGAAGTCGACAATAGCAGATGCTTCTACCCTAAACCCTAAACCCTAAGAACCAAACCTGAGGTTCAGTTGTAAAGTCCCCTGGAAACGGGCCATGGCATAGGGGACCAAGGCCTGACACCTCACAACTTCTCTCCCGCAGCGTAGGCTTCTCAGGAGCCCAGCGATCAGGAACACATGATGTAGGGGCCTTCATAATTAGACTAAGGTTTTTGGGGCCCATTATACTATAATTATAATAAGGAACCCCCACAATAGTATAGGTATTTATTCAGGCCAATATATGACTGCAAAGAGACCCTAAAGAAGTCTGGTCCTCAATTCCCGTAAAAGCAAGGGAAAGCAGTGCACGCTTGCGGCAATGATACTTACGGGTTACGAGTGGGGTTTGGGAGAACAGATTCTTTTCCACGAACTCCCTCGTCATTACTCTCTGTCTCTATAGTTTGCTCTCTATCTCTATAATTTGCACCCTAGACCCTGGACCCTTGAACCATGTGGGAGTTACCGAAAATAGGGGACCCTATTATAGTACCTCATAAATAGTAGGATCCTTATGTATAAGGACCCCCAAATAAGGTACCCCTTATTTTCGGAAACTCTTCATGTCAGGGTCCTGGTTCGCTTCCTCGTCCTCCGGCGTCTCATTGAGCGCGAAAGCCTCTCGGGTGGAAGACTAGAATTTCATGGGCGCCTTTTAGGGCTTTAGGGTTTAGGGCCTGTTAAGGAACTTTGTTTAGTTTACCATAATAAGCCCGTATTGTGCACTATGCGTACCCGTCAAGGTGAGTTAAATCAAGTTCGTTGGCAGAAGCTGGTAAGCCCGATAAGTCCCACGTCACCGAAGCCAGGAAACGTCCTGGCTGGCTTTTCGGCAGAGCCTGGAAGTTCGCGTGCGTGGTGGAGCTGAGCGGCATGGCTCGCACAAACCTTGGTATGCAGAGAGCCTAATACCCCTTGATTTTCCTCAGATCATATCGGTCTTCTTTTCACGATTTAAGGCTGTTCCTGAATGAAGGGATACCGAGCACGCTACGTATCTAATGAATCATCATGAACTGTCCTTTGAGTTTGGGGCCTTCTTAGCTCACACACTAAAACCCTGAAGCCCTGAATCCGAAGCTCTTGAAAAACAATTTGAATCCCAAAGCCCAAAGCTGCCCCTCAGAAACCTGAACCTCGAGACTAAAAACCCTTGAACCCTCAAGAGACGGCACTGGGGCAACGGCTCTGTCGAGTTTTGCTCGCCCTGGGCCTCGGATGCTTCGCGTATTTCAACGGCTTGGGCATGTGTTTGGGGCTCAGATGGGGTTATTCAGTGTTTAGGGATTGAGGGTATCGGTGTTGAGGGCCCTAAGCTGGGCTTCGGGATGGGCTGTTGGGTGCTGCTTAACATGTTAAGGTCTACTACTCATTAAGTGTGTGCTGCATGTCTGTTGGCTCGCTTGTCTCATACAAGCCACAAGCGCAGCTTGCAACGGGTCTTCATCGGGGGGGATCTGAAGAATCAACAATCTGAAGAACCAACAAGAGTGGCCCCTTACACATGACAGCACGTTGTGCCTGAAAACCCAGTGCGAATCAATAAGGCCCCTGGCATGTCTGGGGAGGAAACCGGAGCCACAATCCCAAAGAATCTGCGGTTCCTGAAAGTTCCTTGGGCCCTAGACCTCCTGACGTCTGGCCCTTGCATGTCTACCAGTAGTTGTTGTAGAAATGGTAATAGCAGCAGCAATCGGAACCGTGATAATGACACTAATCGAAATAGCAAGAGGAATGTAGTAGTAGTAGTAGTAGTAGTAGCAGGAGTAGTAGTAGTAGTAGTAGTAGTAGTAGTAGTAGTAGTAGTAGTAGTAGTAGTAGTAGTGTAGTAGTAGTGTAGTAGTAGTAGTAGAAGAAGAAGTAGTAGTAGTAGTAGTTGTGGTTGTTGTTTTTGTTGTAGTTGTAGCAGTAGTAGCAGCACTAGTAGTAGCAGCAGCAGCAGTAACAGCAGTAGCAAGGCTACTAGTAGTAGTAGTAGTAGTAGTAGTAGTAGTAGTAGTAGTGGTAGTAGTGGTAGTGGTAGTGGTAGTGGTAGTGGTAGGAGGAGGTGTAGTAGTAGTAGTAGTGGTAGCAAACAGTAGTAATAATAAGAACTACTGATGTGAAAAATAAACAAAACCATCAATAATAACAGTCGTAAACATACCAATAGTCATAAGTCTAATGATCATCATCGTGATAGTATCAATACTGTAGTAGTGATGAGAATAGTAACAATCAGAGTGATAGTCATAAAGATAGTCATCACAACCATAGATGCGGTGGCCCACCTTCTCCGATGTCCAAGGTTTGCAACACCATGGGAACAGCATGGCCTCAATTCGATGGCTCTCGGGCTCACTTTGCAAAAGCACAAAACGCCGAAAGATACCAACAAGCCCGCATGTCACAATGCTTGCAAGGCACGGGCCACCGGGCTGCCGACAAATCCCATGGCGATGAATCTACAAAAACCCCAATGCTGAGCTTGGAGTTGGCTGGCTGTGGCTGAGGGATCATGGTCATCATGTGAGAGGGTCCTGGCTAGGGACATGTTGAAACGAAAGGCCAGCCGAGGTCGGATTACTCGGGGTTTTAAGTTTCCATGTTCACGTCTGGCTTGAGTCCTTGAGGAAACAGCTCGATCCGTTTGTGTCCTTTGCTCTGGGCTCCCAGGGTCAGAGCACAAGCCCGGGTCACAAGCGCCCCTGATTGCCCTCCCTCAGAGCCTGAATGTCGTGCTGCAGCATGTTTACATATGTATACATATATATATATAATGATTGACTGATTGATTAATTGATTGATTGATTGCATGTGGGTGCGAAGACCCTTGCATTTGCAGGCAAAGGAGGCTGCCCGATATATATGTATATTCATATACACACACGCACTAACAGTCATCTCATATGTCTATATGTAGATATACACATGTATCTACACATCTGTTGGTCTGCTTTGAAAGCTGGTATTGCACAAAAGCAAGCGTCGAGCTGCAGATCCTGGCTAGCCGGAGCTTCGTTTTGACAACCGCAACCCGGACCCGTGTCAGAACAAAAGCCAGATCCTAAATCTTGAACCCTGACCCCCTCAAGCCCGAAACCCGCCTAGACCCTGATGCCCGAAACCCGCCTAAACCCCAAACCGCCTAAACCCTTTAAGCCCTGAACCCGGAATCCTGAAGTCCGAACCCTTGGCTCGCCGGTGTCCTCAACTGCGGAGTTTCCTTTGACTCGGACAGGGGCCTCGGGACATCTTGGAAAGAGGGGCCTCGGGTAGTATGCTTACGTATATTATAGGAATATACTATAGTATATTATAGTTTGGTTGTTAGTATTATATTCTAAACTACTACTATATCAATGATTTTGGATCAGGCGAGCAAAGACAACAGCAAGAAACAGGCACACACAGTGCTAATGACTTGCGGAATGATAATTATAGTGGTGTGCTAGCAGGCGCAGTCGCACTAACACTAGGTCCTGCGTTTATCACACAACTCTGGAACAGGCTGGCCTTGCCGGGGTCGGAAAAAGCGATCGTGGCAAAGACGAGGAGACAAAGCGGAACGCCCGCCTGGAAAGCCTCACCAAATCAGAGCTGTGGTTATAGAAGCCGAGCATGTCCACATCCCTCGTCTGTTCCCCCACTGATACAATTACTGGATTTCCGGTGGTCACCACGCGGACATAGATTTGGAAACCATGTTTTAAGAAAGAGGCTGCGAATCGTGACACTAGACAAGTTGCCTTGTGGTTGTTCAAGCATTCGCTTAGCAACATAACTTAGCGACATGGTAGTGACACTACGTACCGCACTCGAAGAGAATCCGTCCAAACCCGATCGAAGTCTGCACGAAGCATGCCCCGCACCATCGCCGTGCTTGGCAGCAGCGTAGCTGCGGATGTGGAGAGATCGAGCAGAAACCTTAAGTCGGTCTGGCACAAGGGCGATGACTGGAAACACACCATAATAATGCACAGAATCCTACAACAATGCACAACCATCTTCTCGCCCATGGGCATGGCATCCGGAACGGTTTCGTTGAGCCAAGCCACTCCAAACATGCGATCGACACCTCGGACTTTCCATGACGAGGTTTTACAGTGTAGACACTGTGGCGACTCCCCGCAAACCCAAACGCTCCAAAACGCTGAGAAACCCCCAGAGTCGAGACCAAATACAGAAACTCCACGACGATTGGTGGAGCTCTTGAGTTCCCTTCGCTGTGGAGTCCGAATCGAGATCAGGTACGTGAAAACACTCCCCGCGCCGTTCTTCTTTGATGCTTTCAGCCTGCACTGTTCAGGACTTGGCATGGCTGCAACATTTGAAAGCCACCACTCGGAGTCCAAGTGGCACAGCAAAGCCAGAAGAGTGCTGGCACCCACATCTTTGCCTGGTCTGGCCACTGGCACTAGCTGCCTCATATGAGTTGTCAGAGTGGAACAGGGTCGCAAGTTTGTCATTATGCACAAGCATCTGTACCTATGATGCGCCGAGCGCTGAGGTTGAGGATGCTGCAGAAGTTGCAGTGGTCGAGATTTCGAAAGCAAGATCAATGTGGACCGGTTGGCCGAGGTCAGTGCCAGCATGACAAGAACATCCTACCTTTATGACTCTAATGTGGCCTGACCTCCGGCAATCCAGAAGTTTCCTCTATAACGTCCTCGAGCCTGGACAAGGATTGCTTGCTGCTCTGAAGTTCCGCGCAAGATATCTGTGAGATAAAGGCTTGGATTCTCTGGGCCTGCCCCAGATGAAAACGGACATTCCTCGATTCCTGGGTGTCCGGCACTATGGATGACACGTTCCATTTCCTGCAGCGGACCCATCGCGGTGTTGGGCTGCGCCAGTATACGGGGACTATACTCGAAGCTTCAAGTGCAGACGTGCAGGTGTCAACTTCGAGCAATTCAGAAATCCGGAGGCTTCGGCAAGCCTTCAGCAGTTACGACTATATCTTCTTGTGCCCAGCCGCTTACCTGGACACCAAGACGTCTCAAACACGTCGACTATCACATTCCAAGACTCGCACCCGCCACGCCTTGCCCCTCAAGTGCTAGTACTTGTTGCGGATATCATCCAACCCATCTGTAAGCCCTCTCAGTGCAGTTGAAAGTTCGCCTCGACTAAGTAGGTACGAACGGCCAGTCAAGGAACGACACTATAATCCACAACTTCAGCACCAACTGCGGAATACAGCTTCTTTGGCTCATACTCATTCAGTATCCGGTCCCAACTCTCCACAACCCTACACACCACTATTGTCTGAGCCCGCCCCATCTCGTTCAATTCAGAGACCGTAGCAAGCCTTAATATGCTGTGAGCTCTTAACTTGAAACACTGAACTAGACACCAAAGCCTGAAACAACTCCCCTGCCCTACAACCCTGTAAGACGCTCATTGTTGAACATACTATACACGTCGTGTTAACATAAAAACTGCATTCCAAGAGCCTGGCCTCCGCGCCCGGCCGCAGCACTAAGCGCCGTGTGCCCGCCTGGTGTAGTTGAAGCTTCAAGGACTCTTTTAATGCTCTCTCCACTCTGAAAGGGCTTTCTTGGGTTGCTTCAGGTTTTTTTTTAAATGCAGTCAGGTTTTAGAGCTTTGGGACTTTGACGGTTTGCATCGTCTTCGGGGAGCTTCGGGGCTTGGGTTGGGGGAGCTTGGATTCCTGAGATCAGGAACGGTAGCCTGCAATCAGTGGGTTCTCCGTTGCCGTAACATTGCAGCTGTTGTTACTGTTATTATTATCAGCGTTCCGATTGGTATTGTTAGCATTATTGCTTTTCAATGGTTACTATAATGTTAATGTGAATAATGATAACAAGAAGAAGACCAATTATTGAATTGATATTTTTGCTTCAACTAGGAGCGAAGCACTTCAAGACTCCGAGCTGAAGTTTGTAAAGACATTTGCAGGTTGCAGCGCTTCGGGGAAGTCATGTTCGGGATCTTCATAATTAGAATAGGGCTTTAATTGCATTTTGATGTTCTTCCTTAAGGTCATTTCAGATATTGGGGCTTTCAGCCTACAGCTGTTCAAGTTCTCTCGAACGTAGGCTTGCCAACCTCGCTGTAGCGTTGCAAAAATCAGCTTCATGGCCAGTAGACCATGAAACCCGAGATTCTGAAACATTGGCCCACCCCCAAAGCTATGAGCGCCAAACCGTACCCTGTAGACTTCAGCCGACGGACTCAAACAGAACATGACGGAAGAGACTTCAACCTTATGCCTTGACGGCTGCGGCACTGAGGCTGCTAGCTGACGGGCCAACTAACTCTTCCACGGATATACCGAAAATACTCGTACCGGTCTTCCCTGCCACACGCCGCAGCCTCCACATCCGAGCTTCGCTTCCTTAGCCCAATACAAATCCACTCAATCCACTGGGTCATCGGGTTGAGGGTTTAGGGCCACTCTCCCTCTACTCTCTCCTCTCCGTCTCAACTCTCTGCCCCTCCTTTTGCTTGAGGTCGTTGGCCCGTTCTCGGCTGGGGAGTCGCCAGCTCATGTCCGAACGTTTAGAACTTGTGCTCGGCACAAAGTCATGCGTGCAGCTCGGCTTGATCCACTGCTCGTGCTACTGTTGAATCAAGTGTTGGCCTGTTTCTGACAAGACGCAGGCCAGACCACCATGAACCCTCTCAGTAGCATCGAACCCGGAAAAAGTCCTCACTGGCGCCCCTAAATCCCATATCCTATGCCCCTCAGCCTTCTTACCCCAATCCTGAACCTGAATCCACTAAGCCCTGAAGGCCTCTAACTGCCCGCGAAAGTCCACCCAACCACATCTCCAAACCGAACACGAACCCTATAGAACCCATTAAGAAGTCTGATCTTGTAAGGCTCCCCTAGAAACCCTTACGAGGACTGAGGCGCTCCACCCAAAACCGAAAGCTTCCCCCCAAATCCTGCATCCCAGAGCCCTGGGCCCTGAAAGCCAAGCCCCACTATACTAAACTCGACGATAACTGTAATGACTATAATAACTATAATGACTATAATAACTATAATAACTATAATGACTATAATAACTATAATAACTATAATGACTATAAGAACTATAATAACTATAATGACTATAATAACTATAATAACTATAATGACTATAATAACTATAATAACTATAATGACTATAATAACTATAATAACTATAATAACTATAATAACTATAATAACTATAATGACTATAATAACTATAATGACTATAATAACTATAATAACTATAATAACTATAATAACTATACGTGTGGTCGAAGTACTTCCTGACAACAAAAACAAGCGGAAGAGTCGCTGGATTTACCTTTGTCAGTGTGTTTGATTGCAATACAAGTAATCCCCAAGCCCTCGCAGACCCCAATCCTTTGAGGCCAAGAAATCCTACGATCCCTCCATAACCCCAAACCCTGATACATACTCCAAAGCCCTGCAAGCCTTCTTTGATCAAGAGCTGCTGAGAAACCCTAAACCTCAAGCCCTAACAAGAAGCCGGACGCCCCTTGCCGAAGCAGTCTAGGCTTAAGGGTTTATGGACTGCCTCTCAAAGCCTATACAGTAATCCCAAGGCCCTCGGCCCTGCGAAAAAGAGAAAGCCCTCGCAGAATCCTCTAGAAACCTCCAAAAGCCCTTGTAAAACCCAACGAAACCCTCTAAAAACCGGACCCTCGCCAATCCAAAAAGACAGGCCCAGAAGCCGAAACCCTCACCCCTGAACGTTCCTATGCCGTAGGTCCCTAGGCCCTAAACCCTACAAGAAATTTCGGTTGTTTGATGCCAAGTGGCGGCTCTAAAAGTCGCGCCAGGCGCCTGGCTGTGGGAGACTTTGCGCTCACCTGCTGGGCCACCTGAAGTTGTGCGATATCGGGGCCTTGTTAGCTGTATCTTCTACCATATTGCTACGACTGTAATCATATAGGGCCTTTACAGGGGATACAGCCCTCATTATTCCGAACCCCCATCGGGCTTTTAAGAGGGGTCCATTGAGGTTTGCAGATGGTTTTAAGGGCAGTTACAGAGTGCTTTTGCCAACAAGGTTTCGGAGTTTCTAGGGTTTAAAGTGGAACACAGCAATCTCTACTGTATTGCTCTGAGACACAGGAGTACCAGCCGAAAAACAAATTGCAGTCACACTTTGAATTGCGCTGGTGTTATTTGCATAAGGCTGCTATATACTCATCGCACATCAGATAGCCTGCAGCGTAGACAGTCCAGCCCAGACTTACCAGCCCAGTCCAACACAATCACTGGTCAGGCTCTTTACGATTCTATAGAAAGGACGCCTTGGCCTGAGCATCAGAAGTCTCGAAGCTGGCATGTTCCGATATCTGATGGTGGCTGCTTTTGTGATCATGACTCATGACTGCCTCTCGCCCCTGGTGGAGTTAGGATCCTCTCCTTTGATTTCCTACTTTCTTGCTGCCCGGCGTCTCGACTGAATCCTCTTCACTCAAACCCGAAGGAAACCCTTGCTTGAATTCGTTGAACTTCTGGCTTTGCTGGCAGCTTCAGAAGAGTCCGATCGGCTGTTGCGGGACAGCTGGTCATTTCGAACGCAAGCCCTACCATTTATCTTTGTATGTGATCATGTCTGTCCGATGGTGGCATGGATCCTGGAATTACGTTCTCGAAGCCCTTGCCAACGTTAGCGGGCAGGATCGCATTGTAACTGCAGCTCGAAACAACTCGAGTCTGCGCATGAAGATCATCTGGGGAGTTGCCTTTGGCAGCTGAAGCTCCAGTGTCGTTTTTCGGCGGCATGTCCGAATCATCTTGCTTTGGTAGTAAGGGGGCTGGACCAGACATCGCTTATATCGTCTGCCACCGATACACTCTGGACGATGTTCATACGAGCATCCGTGTCAATCCCGAGATCGAAGTACACAAAGCACGCCAGGGAACGACTCAAGGCGCTGGCCCTCCATGTCCACCCCAAAGCATTTTCAAGCTTAGTAGCACTTTACTGCAAGAGTCAAAAGTGGAAGCCGGAGATATCCGGAGATCTTCGCTCAAGCCTCCAAACAGGTCCGGCCCTGGTTGTCTACCGCCGAGGGGTCAACGCCTGAACGGTGGACAAAGCTCTTGGGTAATGTAGGAATCTGATTAAGAAACCCTGGCCCTATAACCCCAAAATAGTAGGATTCATATAAGGAACCCTCAAAAAGGCCCAAGGTTTCTTCATCAGGTTCCTACATTAGCCAGTGTAGCCATGCCAGAGAAAGGCATCTAGAGTGATATTTCACGGTGTCACAAGGAATCAATCGTGCAGCGTCAGTGACCTTCAGATCGTCTTTGCGCTAAAACCCGCTGAGGCTGTGAAGTGGCGAGTCTAAGTCTTTTTGGAAGGTCCAACATCTGCGTCAAAGCGACGAAAGTACTCGGGAGGGATGCAAGAGGTGTAAGTGTAAGCTTGGGTCTGCTTCATGCATGAATTCGGAGCACCATAAGCTCATCGAGGGTGCCGCCAGTTTGCGAAGTCGAAGCTAGAAAGCTACTACAGTAGTTAATGTTTAGAGCCAATGTAGAATCAGTTAGTAGAACCCTTGCCCAATTTGGGTAATAATACCACCAGTCAACCCATTAGACGATTATTCCTATACCCCCCCTACACCTCACCAACTATATCACGACTACTACCCCAATACCAATACCAGTATAGGAATAACCGATTGCCTCATCCATAAAAGAGGATTATTCCTATACTCCCGAACACCCCACCGAATATATCACCACTACTTCCCCATTACCAGTACAAGTATAGGAATAACCAATTACCCCATGCATATTCCCTAAGGTGGTATTATCATCCCGAAATGGGCAAAGGTTCTCTCATAGATTTTTCTAGGTTTAGGGTTAAAGGTTGTAATCATAATATACTCATAATGCAATGCCTCTTATAATGTATGTTCATATTATACTTCTGAATGCATTATCCGATATAGTCTAGAGAACGAACTGTTTTCACTTGTTTGCTCTGGTTGCTTACTACCGATATCCTTTACCTCACTGTTCATAGGAATTTCAATTATCGCCTTATTGTCCTGCTTGCTGAATATCAGAAAATAATTCTCAAGAAGTTCATCGTTAAGCAATAATTGTCGTGTATGACTAAACACGTTATCAATTTCCCAGGGCTTGTCAACTTGCTTTTTGTATTTCTGACTATGCTCTCTCCTTCTCTCTGCACTGAATACAATTTGCAAACAGTTTGTTATTCTTGCTGTATCTCAATTCTTCAACTGTCTTTTTACTGTGACACCTTGAGCATTTGATTTTTGAACCTTCCATGTTACATATAAAAGACACTATCCTTTTAGCTCATTTTTCTGTTTATAGTTGTATTTTTCATACTATCAAAACGTTCACAACAAGTAGCCGTGCTTCTATACTGCATTACATACCTACCTGTTTTTGTATAATAACACCTCTTGAAACATATTAAATTTTTGAATTGCTTACATCTGACACACTTCCTTTCACAATGAATAGGATGGTACTGAGTACTAAAACCCATGGTAATTTTATCAACATATATTGTCATATAATGATATTTTACAATATTTTCCATAATTTCATTAATTATGAAAAGCATTGACACCAAACAAATTAACTACATGCTTATGATGTAGCGATGACTTAGAATACTTAGGGCACTCGCAACGATGGGGTTCTGTCACAAGACTGTAGAAAATAATTTCTATATTAAATTAATGAGTGAAGATATTCCTGAAGTAGAACCTATAGACATACCCAAATACAACTAAAAGGAAAGCAAAAAAGAAATGATGCCAAGTCTATCAGCGAGAATGTTATGTGTTGCTTCTTCAGCGGGTGGCACATCTGTTTTAGTACAAAATCTAATGCTGAAGATATACCGTGGTTCATTTCAAAGGATATACATTTTAGCCGTAGTGTTCACGTTGATGACACTTGGACGGCAGTCAAGAAATACATTACTGACGTAATGAAAGTGGATACCGAAAAAGAAAAAGTATATTATGAAGAATATGATCCAATTGCCTGAAAGCATATTATAGAAACACAACATAAGGTAATAGATTTCCAGAAGAAGAATAAACAAAAGGAATTATTCAGTACTTTAATAGTGGCGGACGACTTTGCTGATGACCCGAATTTTGTAAGATACTCTGATATCTTGCATGGGTTGTTCACCCGTGGAAGACATAATGCGATCTCATGTATTTTTTCAACACAAACATATAATGTCTTAGCACCTGTAATAAGACTTAATGCCTCAGCACTTTTCATATTCAGACTGAAGAACATGAACGAGGTAAATAGTTTCTTAGAAGAGAATGGTGCCCTTGTAGCCAAGAAAACATTATATGACATGCATCAACAAGCGGTGAATTTTGCATCTTACTCATTCTTTTATATAAACACGAATGCTAAAGATGTAAATACCATGTTTTATATTCATTTTGAGCAATGCTTTGAAATAGGTGATGAATAATATTATTTCCAAATAGTAATTATTAACCATCGTCGCGAAGCTCGCGAGCCTGGCAAGGCGTCTGTGATCTTCTTCTTCAACTTTGTTATCTTTCCTTTCATCGTTGCAATGTCTTTTTCATTGGTTTAATCATTTCTAACAACTCATCTTTCTCACTAATAAGATGCTGAACTGCCCCCACAATATAACTGCCGTTTTATTATACGCTAATAATTTCATGCCATCATCATTATAATATATTATGTTGTCCCATTCTTTGAGCATTTTAGCGGTTTTTTAATGTCGTCTGCTATAAAGCCAATATGACTTTTTTGTTTCCATCATTAATGAATTGTATGTTTTCGGTTTAATATAGTTTACTGCTTTAGAACATTCTTTTGTATTTATACCTTTATAGTTTTCTTTCAATTTAGAATCTGATGTTTCAGTTAAAGCAACACATGTTACATTCCCGTTAATATCTGCATTTCATGTTGTTGTTAAAACAACATATACATCAACGCCTGTATCTGTTGCGTCTAACCTTGACAAATTATTATTACTTAATCTTGTGAACCCATCAGTATCTGGATTATTTATTAACACTCGTTGTGATCCTGCGACATCAACATGCGTTGTTTCTAAATTGACTCATAAATTTGCTTTTCCGTTTGTTAATTGAATTCTGGTGTGCTTCCTATCGTTCCTATGATAAAATTTAATTGCTCTGTCGGTATCACCGTTTCTTATATCTAAATTATAATCACTGACGTTTAAAGTTTCTTTAATTCCCGATGAGTGTTGAAACAGTATTTCACCCCATACATTTAAATTCGCTTCCGCTGTTATGTCACCAAAACTGTTAAAAGTTAAGTTATTTGCAACTGCTCTATTCATGGTAATTCCTGCTGGATTGTTGTTTAAATGTAAAGCACTAGAAGATGTTGTAGGATCATCTGCTCTAGTACTTTGTAATGAAAAAAGTATTTGTTGATATGCCATTTCATGAACTACTAGCGTCTGCTCCTTTAAATATTCTACCTTGACTATTAACATGAATATTTTTAAATGTTGATGTATATTGAAATGTTGCTGTTCCACCAAAATTACTGTTACCACCACTTACATTTAGTTTACTTGACCTTTCTATTGCTCCAATACCCATACTTAAACAATAACAACCATTGCCGTTAGCCGTGTTCAATAAAAGTAATGACGAACTGTCGTTACTCACGTTGTATGCATTAGTATTAAATGAGTTAAATAATATATACCCCTGTGCATTTTTTATAGTTACTACATTACTGGCGTCTGCTGTATCTTTATAAATTGTTAATCCATTTGAAACATCGTTAACATTTGCTGTTGCCCCATGAAAATTTAATCTCCTGCTAAATTAATCTTCTGGACTACTTCTAAATCTGTTGCTACTCTTGCTTGATTAAAATTAAGTACTCCGCCAACTGTTAAAAAGTAACTTGCCGAGTTATTTTTTCCTATCCCCACTCTAGCATTATTTGTTGAACCAATTCTTAGCCGTAAATCATTAGCATCTTGAATAACCATTTCTGTCCCATTTGCCGGATTAGTTGAATTCATACATCTGAAATTTGTGTTTCTAAGTTCAAAGGTGCCCTGTAAATCTGCTATTCTTTAAGTTATAATTGCTATCACCACTATTTCTATTGAATGTTAACCCTGTTTGTTTTACTGTTATAATATCATTATTAAATACTTGATTATTATTAAATGTAGCAATACCATCAATACTTAAATCATGAACACTAACACTATTAGATGGGCTCAATCTAAATTAGTTAAACTATCATCGCTCGTATCATTAGCAATAACTTTTTTCCTTGTCAAGTTATATAATTTGTAGCATTTTTAAATACCGATACTATTTTATCTCAATCCCCGGCCTCTCTCCAGCAGGAAGGAGATGATGCGCTCCTTTCGCGTGCACCCGAGATTTTGTGTCCCTTGGATTCTCCTTATCTCCGTGGCTTGGGTGGCTCGTTTCGGCGGTATCCCAAGCAGCAGGAGGCAAGCCGTCTTTGAAGGTGCGCTACGGGGCGCTCTTCTTCCTGGCTCGACAACAGCCCTGCAAGAGTATGCTATGCCTCGATGTAATTATTTCGGGGCAGAAACGGGCAGAAGCAGGATGGCACATCATCCAGCTACGTACGCAAAGAAAAGTAGACTGACCACACACAGCAATGCTGCACGACCCTGACTTCATGTGCCAATCCCCACCCAAACTTTCCCAGAGCTCCTGATGACCTTGCGCGGCTCGGTGTAGAAGAGTCATCCTCAGCTTCACGTATGCCGCAATGCCACGTGGAATTGCCAGAAGCCAAACTTGGCACAATGCTTGGTGCATGTCTCCGTGCTTTGAGCACTGGCCGCTCATTGCTTTGGGCAGCAAACAAGTTGTCCATTTTGTAGCAGTGACTGTAGCTTGGCTAGGAGGGCCAAATGCCATCAGGACTCTGCTCGTTGTCCACCGCGTGAAAGTCTGCGCTGAAGTACTCAAGAAGCCTTGGAACACAGTTGCCGCAAAACCAGCTGCATAGTAGCAGCAGCTCGAGGTACTTGACGCAGCTTTGCGAAGTAGGCGGTTGACAGGCTGCTTTAAGTAGCCTTACACAGGATGAACACTCAATATAGCATAGACGAGGAAGGCAAACAACAGCGAGGTCGGCAACGTGATCCAAGTGCACCGCTTAGCTTACATGTCAGTGCTCACGCCTGGCAATACAAATGCCAGCGAAGCATGAGCGTGCAAAACAAGAGGTGCCACAACACCAAGCAAATGGCCATTGACTCAACAGATCGCAACAGCTTGTGAAGTTGTGAACCGCAGGTAAGGACTTCTGGAGTGGAGACTTTCTGAGCCCGTAACTGTAGGCTCGGCTCGTCACCTTTGTAGGCTGCCCAATGTAGGGCGCCACAGCCCTGAGATGCGATGTGAAGGTTTGCAAAAAAGGGATGCAGATTGGAAACGATTAGCTTCCATGTTAACGCCCGGGCCAAGGCAATAATTCTGGAAGCCCTCAGCATAACCCATCCGTTGAACCCAAAGACTCTGAGTTAAGCAGTCCAGAGGTGGAGCACTGTAGCACTGCCAGAATGAAATTAAATATGTATGCATTCATGCATGTCAGTACCAGTTGCTGTGATTTGCAAAATCACAACAATAATACTAATAATACCAATACTAATAGTATTAGTACTAATTATACTAATGCTAATCATACTAGTAATAACTATACTAATACTAATAATACTAATATTACGAATCATAATAACAATACTAGAGCCTCCATCGCTTGAAGCTTCCAGGACTGTGAGGACGGCCCGGGCTCGAATTGACAAAGATTGCTGGTGGCCTCGTCTGCTGGCGGGTGGCATGCATAATGTAGGGGCCCTTAATAGTTAGAGTAGGGTTCCTTTAAAGGGGTCTTAGACGGGCTGAAATTGGGGATGCTATAAGGGTACTATGATATAGGGGCCTTAATAATTCGAGTAGGGTTTATATTATAGTATAATTATAATCAGGAGCCCCCAAAACCCTTACTTCAAAGCTTTCGCTATGCATGCTGCCTCGATTTGCCTGCTGCTTCACTGTTGCCTGCTGGTTCGACTCTCTGTCTTCTACGACATAATAATAGACTAAGAAACGGGTTTGCCGCTTTGGNCCTGCTGGTTCGACTCTCTGTCTTCTACGACATAATAATAGACTAAGAAACGGGTTTGCCGCTTTGGTCTTGGCAACTTCTGGTCTCGCAGGTGTCTGGCTGCAGCTTGCAGAGTAGGACGACGATTACATGACCTGGGACCACCCGCCCGGCTCCTAGAACAAGGCTTTCGGAGTCTGATGTCTTCTAGTCCCAGATTTTAGCTCCGGAGCCAAGACGTTCAGGTGATTTGGATATCCGGCCGGGGACTTCGCTAGTTTTGTGAGCCTTGGCTGCCTCAGANTCTAGTCCCAGATTTTAGCTCCGGAGCCAAGACGTTCAGGTGATTTGGATATCCGGCCGGGGACTTCGCTAGTTTTGTGAGCCTTGGCTGCCTCAGATGAATTGGGGATCCGATCCGAGTTGGGCTGGGCAGGCACGGAATCTGCCTCTAATTGCCGGAGCCTGCCTGCTGCTTCGACAGGATTTGCCCCTAATGCCTTAGTGCCTGCTGCTTCGTTATTACCTGCTGGCTCGACACGACTCCAACCCGCGACTCGCCAACCGCAAACGCACCAGCCA
>BGNK01003342.1:0-14143 GCA_003297005.1 Symbiodinium sp. clade A Y106 | reverse complement strand
TGTCCCATTAGATCCCAGGACTGAAGAATGGAGGCCCTGGAGAGGTGGCTGAACAGCAAAGTGGAGGAGCTGAGAAGGCCGCCCGAGCGGGGAATCCGGGATTTTGGCCCTAATGGCCTCAGTGCCTGCTGGCTCGATTTTATTAGCCGATTCCAAGTAGCAGGCATTAAAATCAAAACACGACCGTCTGATTTCGACGAGTCTAGGGCTTCTCTTCCGCCGAGACTTTCCACGCTTTGCGAAGTTCCTGGATCTTGCGGATGGAAAGATCGAGAAGCAGGAGCCGATCTCGGAGAAGATTGGCATTGTCAAGGAGAGCTCGGTTCGCAGAGAAAAAAAGAGTGCATTCGGAGAGAAGCTTTGTAAGCTTAGCAAACATAAAACACTTGAAGCAGTAGGCTCGCAAACACAAGACAGTCGAAGCAGCAGGTTCACCAAAATAAGACATTTGAAGCAGCAGGCAAGAGTGAGCTGGCAGGCAAATCCAAGCAGCATGCACAGTGAAAGCTTTGATCAAAGGGTTTAGGCTCCTTAACGGCTTTAGGGTCCTTAAAGGGTTTAGGCTCCTTGAAGGATTTAGGGTCCTACAAGGGTTTAGGGTCCTTGAAGGGTCTTTACAGGCTTTAGGCTCCTTAAAAAATAGGGTTTAGGCTTTAGGGTTTAGGGATGACCCTTCCGAGCCAGGTGAAAGCCATCCTCGATGCGGCCCCTGGCATGGAGGTTCGGCCATTGCCCGCAAAGTTCTGAGCTAAAATAAGTAGGTTCCTTAAAAGTTAGAATAAAGATTAGGGCTTAGACCTAAGTTAGAATAAAGATTAAGGCTTGCGGTTATTATAGGGCTTGAATGACGAATTAGAATTTGAAGGCTTGTATGTTCAGGGATCAAGGCGAAGAGGGGGGTTTCGGAGACAGGTTGGTTCTCTGTGGAGTCTATGCAGTAGGCCCGAAGTACCATTGTCGATGTAGACGTATCCAGCCGAGAGGACCGAATCACGAGACCCCACGCCCTAACTGCCATCCACACTCCCTAAGCCATCCTAAAGCCCCGACTGGAGGTTGAGGTGTCTTGGTGGGGTAGCAAAATTCAGGACTAGGAAGTTTGAGCCTTACCCTGAACCGTACGCTTGAACTGAAAACGAAAGTCAGTGCCAATTCATAAAAATTTCATATTTAAGCAATCATACATGTGTATATATATATATATGTATATATATGTACATGCATACACGCATATATATATATAATACGTCTATATTTACACAGTGTATATATATATACACAGTATATATATATATATATATGTGTGTGTGTGTATGTGTATATATATATATATATATGCATTTGTACATACCCATACAGGTGCATACATGACCACATCCTTAATTCGGGACCCGGAGGACTGACTAGTGTCCCTGACAAGCGGCCTTGACTCATTCGACTTGGAAGATTCGACGCCTCTGTCCATAGACCAGCTAGGCCAGGTGCTGCATTTTGCAACCCTAAACCCTAAACCCTGAACCCTGAACCCTAAAACCCTAAAACCCTAAACCCTGAACCCTAAAACCCTAAAACCCTAAACCCTAAACCCTAAAACCCTAAACCCTAAACCCTAAAACCCTAAAACCCTGTTTAGTCTTAGCTAAGCCCAGGGCTTCGCTTCCAAGTCTCAGAGTCTAGGCTTTAGGGGTTCATATTTTTTAGAATCTTATGATTTAATCCCAAAAAGGAATGTTTTTTTAGAATCTTATGATTTAATCCCAAAAACCCAAAGGGTCCAAGTATCATTATGGTATATACTTGTAGGGTATTTTGGGGGTCTAAGTATATACCATAGTGATACTTGGACCCTATGGGAAAGGAACTACTATGGGTGGGGCCTCTGGGTAGGGTGTAAGATAATCAATGTGGCGGCTAGAGACCTTCCAGAAAGACAGAAGCAAAGCGGCCTGCAAACAGAACGAACATGGAGGGCTTGGATTTCGGTTAATTACTAACTTTGACCGCAGTAAAGCTTGGGCTATGTAGCGATTCGGCAAGGGGATTGAGACTATGCTATGTTTGCTGTTTTGGGAGCTGCGTTCTGGGCCGGGGGTTTTCCCATGGGGCGGCTGTGATTCTTGTCAAGAAGCCTCCTTAACATACCTTGTAGCATAGCAGAATACACCGCACAAGGTCATCCCTTAACGTTTCTGAACAAGTAAGGCCACGGGAGTACCCGCCATGGACACGAAGCTTACTTGCAGGGGCACCTTGAGGACGACGCGCTGGCAAAGCTGCTCCGATCTGTTCAGGATCAGGGTTCCTTACGGGCTTCTTTCTGTAAAAGGTTTTTGGAGTTCTGTAGGGGTTGTGCGGTTTAGGGTTTGGAGTTTAGTAGTCTGTCAGGGTTCCAGAGGGTTCTATCAGGCTTCTAGAGAGCTTTTCGTGGTTCTATACGGGTCGCAGAGGGTTTGGGGGTGTGAGCATGCTTCCAAGCTTGCTTCAAGGATCACTCACGCACCATCGACTAAAACGCTAAACCCCACCCCCACACCCTAAAAACCTCTCCAACTCTAAACCCAAATCAGAACTCCGGCTCCTAGGATCTGGGAGAAGTTCACCTTCATTTGCTCGACCACGGCCGTCCAAGCCACGACCGGGCCTCATGCGACGCAGGACGTGATCCCTCAGTGACCCAGCTGCACACGGATAGTTGCAGGTTTGCGTTCCTTCAATGATCGTGCTTTTTCCGTGCATGAATCAGTTCAAGGCATAGCTCACCTACGGTGGCGTGTTTTTGTTCGTCAATCCGCATATAACTTTACGAGCAACCAATTCCGAGCAGGTCAGCTGTTTTGGTTGTATGAAGACAACGCAGGGTGGGGGCATATTCCGTCTAAACCCGGACCCCTATACCCTGTGCTTGAACGCTTTACTGAACTTTTTTTAACAAGATTGCGACAGACTTCTTCTATCATATGTTTGTATATATATATATATACATATGTATATATACACATATTTATTTGATCATGATATTGCATATATATATATGAACATATGTATACCCTCAACACTTTAAAGCCTTGTAGGGTTTAGGGCTGTAGGGGTTTCGGGGTTTAGGGGTCCATGACTTCATCGACACTGAAGCCTAGACAAAAACCTCATGGGCCTACATCTTAAACCTTATTAGGTTTAGGGTTTTTAATCCAAGCCTTGCTGATCCTCGACGCAACAAGAACTTCACCCTAAACCCTAAACAACACCCCATGCCTATAGGATCCAAAGCTCTGAAAGTTCTGAGACCTAAAGGCTTCTTCCCTAATCCCCGAAACCCTAAACCCCTAAAGCCCTAAACCCCTAAACCCTAAACTAAACCCCGAAACCCTAAACTAAACTCCGAAACCAACAATCCGAACTCCAGAACCCCTGAAGCTGCCGAGGATGTACTGCACTGGAAAACAGTTAGGAGAGGGTTTAGGGTTTAGGGGTTTAGGGTTTTGGGTTTTGGGTTTAGGGGTTTAGGGTTTTGGGTTTAGTGGTTTAGGGTTTAGGGTTTAGGGTACATTTGGGGAGGTTTGACCGTAGCTCCTCTGACTTGCGGCGATGTGCATCATTCAGAACAGCAGCCAGGATCAAAACCCTGTTGAGGGTGCGCGGCTTTGGGTTGCAAAGCTGAGGGGTTTGTGGGTTAAGGGCTTCGGGTTTAGGGGTCAGGGTTGCAGAAACCTGGTCAGTAGTCCCCCATTTCTCTGCTGTTGCACCCGAGTACGTAGACTCCACCTGAAGCCCGAAACCTTCAACACTAAACCCCTAAAGCCTCAAACTCCTTGGCAAGGATTCCAGAGCTGTACTTAACTTGGCGAACTGCCATGACTGAGATCATCAATCTTTGCCACAGTGCCCTGGGTGGCAGGGTTCGAGGGTTTCGAGTTTAGGTGACGATTTGGCGCTTTGAGTTTTGACCCCTACACCCTAAGCCCCGGAAGCTCTACATGCTGCAATGTTGCCCCCCTCCTATAATGAGGATCATATTGGCAGAGATCCAAACGCAGGCCGAGACAAAAAGGGGTTCGTTGATCCGCGGCCTACATTAAACCGTGTGTATTACTGTGGCGCATGATGTACTGCAGCCCTGCAGACATGCGACCTCGAAACTAAATCTCTTGAATCTTCCCAAGGATCTTGGTAGATCGAACAGCACCACAGAGTTTAGGGTTCAGGGCCTTCGGTATGTGAGGCATTCCAACACATTATAGGAATTGTGCTTTTGCTGTGGTTGGTGCTGATCCTGAGTTTTCGCTGGCATCCGATTCTGTCAAAGTCCTCTGCGGGAATGGTGGTTGATTCTATCTTTCGTCTATAGGGTTTAATCAAGGCTCATTAGACTTCGTATGTAGGTCATGCTTAGAACTGAAAGTACCCGACAGGAGCTTGTCCTGATTATCGCCCACTCATTAAAAGCTCGCTGACCCGTTAAGTAGACCCCATAGTAGCTAATCCCGGAACACCAAAAGCTCTTGCCCTAGACACCAAACCCCTTAACCCTATTAGCCCCGACACCCTTCACCCCACATACACTCTGAATCTCCCGCCCCAAACATTAATTACACAATTCTTCTACAATACACCATAATGTAGGGCCCTGATTAAAACACCCTCTATTCGCGCCATGAAAAAGAGGCGCGAATTGGCCTGCATTGACCTTCAAACCTGAAGCCCTTGAGCCTCAATATCCGAAGCCGCATAACCTCGTTGCCCATGTACCGGTACATACATATATATATATATATATTATATGTATGTTCATACAGACACTCTCGTCATTACATGTGTATGTATATATATATATATATACAGACAGGTATGTATATGTGTCTTGTGCATATATGTACAAAGAGGCGCGAATTGGCCTGCATTGACCTTCAAACCTGAAGCCCTTGAGCCTCAATATCCGAAGCCGCTATTGGAGCAACGGGTACATGGCCATGTATGTATATATATATTATATATTATATGTATGTTCATACAGACACTCTCGTCATTACATGTGTATGTATATATATATATATATATACAGACAGGTATGTATATGTGTCTTGTGCATATATGTACTACGAGTATAGCTTCGTATGTATGTACTACATACTTTGGACAGATTGTTCCTGTCCTTGAACCGCTTCATGGCCAACCTATATCCCTAAACCTTGAACCCTACCTATAGTCTCCATTGTAGTTCCTTTTTTTGGTTAACCAATATTATGGTTAGGATCCTATAATATAGTTTTTGACTAACCAAAAAAAGGAACTACAATGGAGACTATAGGTAGACCCTGAATTACCAAACCCCAAAGCCTAAACCCAAATCCGCGAATCGACCCGTAGGGGGCTTTCAATTGAGGTTACGGGATCAAGTACGAGATGGAACAGCTCGAAAAGCGCGTGGAGGCTCAATCGACGCTTTTGGGTTTGGGGTTTAGGTTTGGTGTAGTAGGGTTTGTGCTTGTTTCAGGAGGCGTGTTGATAAAAAACCTGGTAACATTCTGCATGTCCAGGTATATATATATATATACATACCTATGTATATATATATAGAGGTATATGTAGATATATATATATATATATATATACATAGGTATACGTATATACAAATATATATATATATATATATAGATATAGGTATACGTATATACATATATATATATACATACATACATATATATATATATATAGATATAGATAGATATAGGTATACGTATATACAACTATAAATATATATATATATATACATATATATATATATAGAGATAGATAGATAGATAGATAGATGTAGGTATACGCGTCTATACAAATGTATATATATATATGCTGCAGCATGTGCTCATCCGACAAGCTCATCCGGTACATGCATGGCTTCGTTTGGAGATATCATTTCCCTGTAGATGTAGACTTGAAACAGGAGCTGGGCAAGTTGAGGTAGTAAAACGAGATTTGACGTGTGCACCCATGTACTGTCTGTTATGTTGTATTCTAGTTTGTATGGCATTAAATGAGTAGATTCGGCCTCAACAAGCATGCATGGAAGCCTCAAAGCACCAGGGTTTTTACCAACACGTGACCTTGTTTCAGGTCAAGGTTTTAGGGTGTAGTCTTTTGGGATTGAGGGGCATTTCGTGCTTAGGGGCTGCGCTTAAACATCGATACAGTGAACCCCTTTAGACCTTATACCGATCAACACTTCAAGTTTCAATCTTGCTGCCCTAAACCCTAAACCCCTGAACCCTAAACCCCTAAATCCTAAACCCCTAAACCCTAAACCCTGAACCTCGAACTGGCAACCTTAACTACCCTCGAATCTCATGAAGGTATGCTGCCATGCCATGCCATCCTCCAGCTAAGCCTTAGCCTGAAGCGTCCCGGTGCTCCAAGATTCAACAATCTGATGTACCGCGGACCCTGACTACACTGGAATGGTTTCGGGCTCCTGACAATGCCCTAAACCCTAAACCCTACCTGGACCCTACAGCACCTTCCTTTTTAGGGTTCCCTATTATGATTTCCTTATATAAGTCCTTAGCAGCGTAGGTTATTTGGGGTCGAGGTAAACCCTGAACCGTTACAAGCTCTTTTGAAGCTGGGCTTCAGGCATTGAAAGCTGCAGTTGGCGCCACCACCAGCTGCAGCCGTGACCTCTGGAGTGGCACCTGGGCTGTGCAGACTCCTGTTCTGGGCTTTGGAGTACCATACCTTAATATTTTTTCTTAAAGGAACCATTATAAGATACATGTTTATACTTTTTTCTCCCTGGTTACTTAAATCCTCTGTCTGGATCTTAGTAGGGAATGGGGGAATGGGTTATGGGGACTGTTATTGGGGATTATATAGGGACTACTATAAGGGTCCATTCCCCCATTCCCTACTAAGCACCAGGGTGTCCTGTTGGGGCTTAGATTTTGCCGGGGCTTGAATAGTTAGAATATGGTTCTGATTTTTTTCGTTCAGGTTTTGAGAAGGGTGTATATAGGCCCCTGAATATTTAGAACAGGGTAATGTATGTCAGGTGGCCATTCGGATACTTTTGACTGGGATGAATGCCTTATCAAGCTATATCACCAAAACTTACTCCGAAGAATACCAACCCAACTAAGTCCCCTCCAAAGGTCCCCCCACAATAGCACGGCACCCTTCAGAGAACTACCCCCATAGTACCCTATGCTTTTAGTACGGCACCCTTTAGAGAACTACCCCCATAGTACCCTTGTATAAACCCTGCAAAAACCCTTATGGATCCCTTGTAAGGGACCTAACAAGGGACCCTAATTTTTAGAACTACTCATCTACATTCCGGACTCCTAGGCACAGGCCGAGACTTCATGTCCCAAACGTACTATACCCTAAGCGTCCATGGACCCTTAGGTTTCCGGATCAACCGTGGGACTATCTATCTGTCCGTTATATTTATTTATCCATCTATCTATGTGTGTTTATGCTGTATATGGATTACGCATATGTGTATGTATATATATATATACATATATATATATATGCATATGTATATATATATATAAGCGTATATGTATATATGCATATTTAGCGGGGTTGTGGTTGGGGCAAGACCTGTCTGGACACTCGCAAATCTACATGAGACCTTCTCATTCCGGCCCCCGAGCATCTGAGTACTGCTGCCGTCCCTACACGTGTGTGCTCTCTCTCTCTCTCTCTAGAGCCTGGTCCGTAGGTCTTGATCCCAAACAGCTTTTAACTTTTGGGGAAAAGGCGCATGCCTGCCTCAACCCAGAACCCTAAACCCTATTTGCGAATATGCATGCCAGGTCAATTAGTACTGCTATTTGTTAGGGTTCCTTGTTATGAACATAGTATTTTCCTGTCCCCAAACCCTATTCGAAAGATTAAGGCCCCCTTATTGGTTGAAACCCTAAACCCCAAATCCTAAAGCCTATTCAAAGAAGGACTGCCCGGTTTTAGTCCAGGCAAGCCTTCTGAAGTGGACGACCTCCTCGGATCGGTTGTGCGGATGGGAAAAGAGCAGAAGGCCGGCACTCACAGGGATTTTCGAAGTTTCGGGTTTTGCAGTTTAGGTTTATGGGTAGTTGTCGAAATTAAGGTCCCTTTTTGGGTACCCTAAATAATAGGTGCCGTATATTAATAGGGACCCAAAAACGGACCATAATTTTGACAACCACCCATATGGCTCTATGAGTCATATGAGGGTAAGGTCGAAGCAGAGAGTCTGGGCTCTGGGACCGAGTTGGGGTTGAGGGCCTAGATTTAGAGTTTGGGCTTGGCTATGAAGGTCCATGGCTTCGCGATCACAGGGTTTAGGGCCGTAGGGCTTCGGGGTTATAATTAGAATAGGGTTTTGGGGCCCATTATAGTATAATTATAGTAAGGAGCCCCCAAAATAGTATAGGTAACTATTGAGGCCCCTATATTATGTCAACAGGAAGCATCCTTAAGGGGAGTTGGACTCTCAGGATCTGCTTGTTCTAATCAAAATCGATGTCGCTTTGTCAATCTGTTATGACAGCCCTGCACTACCCCTATGAATACAACACAACGTGCTCCGACATCGTTTTTTACATGGATCTAGGCCCTTGCATCCACGTCTCTTGTCGCCGTCCTCATCGGTAGATGTGTCTTGTATTGCCTGGTGTCTGCTCTTAGCTGGCATCAGCCATCGAACTTCTCCTTTCTTCGGTTCCGGATGGAGAACTAACTACGGGGTGCGCGTTTCATCCGTCTTTAGGAGTGAATGGTCTTTCCGTGGATTCCGCCTTCGTACACCTTCCCTGCCGGTATCAAGTAAGGTGTTCCTAAACCCTATTGGGGTAAAATAATTCCCCAACACCTATAACTTTTTAAACAGGCAATTAGTCTACATCAGTTTTTGGAGATCATGGCTTCGGGGTGGGAAGGGCATGGGTTTCAGGCCGCAAAACGTGTACGCTAGACTTGAAAGGTGGAGTTCCGCTGAGCGATCAAATCCCTGAAGGTGTGTGTGTGTGTTTGCATCTACGAGTATACTATACATACAACAAATGTATAGGAGTAAGAACAAGCATAATGCACAACAAGGAGATCAATGTTAAGTATAAAGCAATCACTAGCATAATGGTATGAGTATTGTAAGAGAACAATACAGAACATCAATGCAACCAACAAAGGTACCAATAACAGAAAACCATAACATCAAGTGTGATATTGATATTGACGACGAGAAACCACTATTATGCACAGGAACAACAAAGCGAATCATTAACAATAACAACAACATCGAAACAACCAACAGCAGAACTGAAAGATACGTGAACAACAATAGCATTCGTAACTTAAGAACAATAGAGCAAATAGTAGCACCAATCGAAATATCAGCAGTACCCACAATAGTAGCAATAAGAACAGCATCAATATATACTTGCAGCAAAATCAGTTCGCAGACATAAACATGCATGCAAGTTTGTATGTGTGTATATACCTACAATATGTAAATGTATATGTATAGACGCATGCATAGACCGAACATTTAAGCCCAAGTCCGTTGCTTCAGCGCTGAGGTGCCTGTTCCCACCATCTCAGCTTGATACTGGGATCGCAGTTCAGCCAAAGCGTTGAAGCAGTTTTCGGCTTAGGCTTGAACAGTTCCAGGGCCATGGTTTCTGGCATAGTTAGCTTAGAGGTGCTGCTTTTGCGCGATTCAGGCTTAGTATCGTTTCACTACAACTTGATTCATGTGTTCACTCAGAGTTCGCAACCACTGTAGTATAGAGGTTACGAATTCTGAGTAGACACATGTTGAAATAGTAGTGAATATATAAGCTGCATGGTTTCCAATATTACTCTATTCAGAAATTCCTTAGGGTTCCTTATTCGAGCTATAGGACAGTATACCCGAAAACCCTGATCTGTTTTCTAAGGCCCCCTATACTCCGGGAGTAGAAGTTTAGGGCTCAGGTTTCAGAGTGGTGAATTTGTGGTTTCGAGTCGAGACCTACTTCAGGGTCAAGGATTACTTAGAGGCTGCGGGACTTAAAATAGGCAGGCGGTTTCAATTTGGGTACTTTGTCTTATGGAAAGGACCCTAAAAGGGACCTGGGTTGAGATCGGGGGATGCCGGGGAAAGATCAGCCTTAAAATAACCCTAAAACAAGAAAACCCGCAACCCTGAGGCTCTGTAAGCCGCAAACCCTAACCCTCAGACCCTTTAAACCCCAAACCTCCCGGACCCCAAGCTCTAAACTCAAGATTCTGTTGGGTAGTTAGGCCGGGCCACCGTTGGTCTGCTTCTACGGTTTTCGTGGTTTCAGAGCTCGGGGTGTTGCCCTGAGCTCAGTTTTTTGCTCAAATATCTTAAGCGCGGGAGATTTAAAAACAAAAACAAAGAGGCTACCTGGAACTTTCCTTTTGTTCCTTCAGCCAACTCTTCCCCACTTCCGGCCCTCATCAGCATCGTAGGAAAATAGAGTTGAGGCTTCCGGAGGTCTGAAGCACCCGGGCTGGCCGCTGACAGCCATCTCCCTCTCTCTCTCTCTCTCTCTCTCTCCTTCTCCCTCCTATATATATATATATTTATTTATTTATTTGTTTGTATAATGAACATCTGCTTGTGTACGCTCTCTATCTATCTGTTTAATATCTTTCTACCTATCTATCTATCTATCCATCTATCCATCTTTCTATATATACACATACATTCGCGTATCTCGTTTGTGTTTCTGTGCCCGTCTTTCCACGTTTGCTTCTGCTTATCTGTAAGTAAATTTCTGTATACCTTTCCGTCAATCTAGGTATCTATATCTCTAACGTTGAAACGGTCGGATTTGGTGGATCCTGCAGCAGGCAATGGAAATGACCTCACGAAGAAGAGTTGCCACGTGAGACTATAAACAGTGAACAGGGCTGAACGATTTGTAGCCGTATTGCTGCGGGTTCCGCGTAGCAGGTTATGGAACACTGATCCTGAGAGATCGTATCGCGCGCGGTGAAACCCTGCCCTTCGGCGAAGCAAGATCGGGTGCAGGGGGCACACCTTAACCGTAACCTAAGAGCCCATTTACCTATGTCGCGTTTAAGGGTTTAGGGTTTAGGTTGTTGGGCTAAACAATATTACGAGGACAGTGTATCCAGGGTTTAAGAAACACTAGCTTAGCCCCAATACGTAGTTAAATGGGCTCCGGATCCTGCTGTAGGCTGTTGGGTTCAGGCATGAAGATCCAATACTACTGCTTACTTGCAGCAGCAATCATCATGATGATGACACTGTTACGAAGAATAAGCAATTGTGTTTTAGTACTGGCAGTGATGATAGCCTGAACCCTAACTGCTAGATCCTGAACCCTAAACTGCTAAAACCTTCTGAAGCCTGAACTACCTATTCAACCTACTCCAAACCTCTTACAGAAGCCGAACCTAAAATAACTATAGAATCGCTGTAAGGCCCCTGTAGACAGCTTGCAGAAACCAGTTCGACACTTGTAATGCCAATCAAAATCTTGCAACAACCGGATGAGGAATCCTAGACCTGAGCCTTAAAGCCAAGAAGCCTTACAGTAGAAGCCCAAAAGTTGGAAACCCAATAGCCTCAATCCTTAAGAGTAGTGTATAGGGAATCCCAGCACTATTTGGCCTTAATCCTGTTTCCAACGGGGTTTACTGTACCCTCAAACCCCAGCTCCCCACAGGCCCTTAAAACAAAAACGATCGTAGATCCGAGGCCGATCAAGGCGCCCACGGAGGGACACCGAGTTTTGGGCCCCATGTGGGGCGCGCCGAGTGCCTGAGGAAGCGGTTTGTAGGAACCTGGGCGTTTCTGGGGTTTAGGGTTTAGGGCATTGTAGGAAGTGGGGGTTCAGAGTCTTAAGAAGGGCTCGGTAGTGCTCAGGGTCCAGAGTTTCAGAGTTTTTAGGGTGGCTTCGGAGAAAGCAGGGGTTCAGGGTCGTATGAACCGTTTTTGGAGCTCTGCCTTTCCTCTCGTCTCTCCGAATTCCTCCTCCTCTCAACTTAGTATAGAAGCTTGAATGATTAGCACTACTATTCCTGAGGTGTCCATATTTATGATTATGGTATAATATACTCCCAGAGCCCTTCTCGAAAGGCCAGCTGCTCCGGCCCTTTTATGACTCCAGGACCGAGCCGGCGTTCGTTACAGCATATAGTACAAACCTGAATGTACCCTTCACCCAATGACCCAGTATTTCAAGTAAAAGCTGCATATTACTGACTACTCACTCTGTCCATTGCTCCTGTCAGTGTCGAAACTTCTCCTGGATCTACGTAGGTTGTTGAACAACCTAAACCCTAAACCCTAAACCGCCTAAACCCCTAAACCCCTGAATCCTAAACCCCTAAACCATAAACCTCTTTCCAGGGAAGATCGAAGGTTTTGAGACTGTCTCCGTCCATGTCTGAGGGGCGCATCATCCCCCCCCCCCACAAAGCACTTCGCACAGGCGCTTCGTATCTTGGCCTCACTACCTGGGCCCTGAGAAGATTTCCTTATATAAGTCCTTAAAAAGGTAGGTCATTCGGGCTTTAGGTATTTGTTAGGTTTTCTCTTCTACACCATACCCAAAACTAGGGTTTTGGAGTTTAGTATCTTGACCGACGTAGACTGGGCGTGCGCCGGGCTCTCACGGCACCCGCGCGCTTTAAAGCCGTCAGCGGGATGCACGTTTGAGGATTTTTGAGCTCCTGAAAGGCAGAGCCGACAGCAATCTGACACCCTGAGAACCCACTCAAGATTCCGAAAGTCCTCCACTGATCCTTCTGAACTCCTTGCTTCAGCTTGGATCTCAAACTCTGGTGTGATGATTGCAGGAGTTGGGCTTACAGATTAATGTAGGAACCTGATTAAGAAACCCTGGGCCTAGAACCCTAAAGTACTAGGATTCATATAAGGAACCCTAACAAAGGCCCAGGGTTTCTTAATCAGGTTCCTACATTATTTTTAGCGTTTGGGGCGTCTCTTAGTCTCGGAACTCTCAAGCTGAAAAACTCGAAGTCCAGAGCTCCGGAGTGCTAAGCCGGAGCCCTTAAGCAGATCTACAGTCCCAGGCCTTTTTTTGAGCTCCGAAGCCTTTTAAAGACCTAAGCCGCTACTACAGCCCCCTAATGTGGTCTCCTGATTAGCAAACCCCCCCCCCCCCCNCCCCCCCCCCCCCCTGAACATCCCGATTCGGCACTAGTGGCGGTGGGGGTCCCTGATCATCTTTAGTTGTTTGGGGGCCGGGGTCTAAGTTGTTTGGGGCCGGGGCTCTCAGTAGTAGTACAGTAGTACAGTACAGTAGTAGTACAGTAGTACAGTATCACAATAGTACAGTACTAGTACAGTAGTACAGTATCAGAATAGCACAGTAGTAGTACAGTAGTACTACGTAATACGGTACAGCAGTATTGTAGTCTCTGTCTCTCCTCTTCCAGGGTGCCACTTTGTAGTAGGAGTGTTTGTTTCCCGAAACCACCGGGACGGAAATTACGACCATTGAGGGGGAGTTTATTATTACGTGCAGGCCGAGTTTAGCTGTATTGAGGGGGCTTTACTAATCACGAGATAACATTAAGCGGTAAATACAGTTTAGAGCCCGAAACCTTAGATGTCTTCAGTCTAAACCTGTCGTAGCTTGCTTTGGTAGACGTTGTGCTGCCGATCTTCGTGCAAAGCTACTGCTAGGTAGTAGCAGGGAGACCGCTTGAAGGGACCATTCTTAGCCCTACTTCTGGTTCTCTTAAAAGGAGCCTTATTGAGAGGGTCTATATTCTATATCCCCAAGGGTCCCCCTAATCCTAACTCCTGTACACCAGACCGAACATGCAAAGCCTCGAGACATCTAGGGCCTGATCCACACAAGCTTCCATCCCCTGGACCCTAAACCCTGAACCGAACCCTACCTTTTTCGAAGGTCTCTGTCAAGGGCTCTCAGTTTTTGTTCGTTTGGGTTTTTAGGGTATAAGGTTTAGGGCGTTTGGGTTAATACATGGACCTAAGGGTCCGTAGTCCGTATCCCCCTGTGCAGCCCATCAGCGACGGTTGTATCCTTAACCGTTTGCGCCGAACCAGAACAACAGGGATTAGATCAACAGGGCTTATATGTAAAGGGCCCAAAACCTTATTTATGTTCGTATTTGGCAAACTTTGTCTTTATTTGTT
>BGNK01003341.1:48972-77135 GCA_003297005.1 Symbiodinium sp. clade A Y106 | reverse complement strand
CCGAGCTGCGCAAGCTGAAGAAGCACGACTCCGCGGTCGCTGGGCAGTGCAGCTGGAGCTACTTTTCCGGCTTCTTCGATGCAGAGGGATGGGTCCACCAACCGGGAGGAGGAGCCTCGCTGGTTTTGGGTATCAAGCAAAAACACCCCCGAGTCCTGCGGAGTCTTCGTGATTTTTTGGCAACAACATCAGGCATAGATGCAACACTTCGGAATTGCAGAGAACATGACCACGTCCTTCGGGTTTGCGGTTTGTCCAACTGCAAGCAGATGCTACAACGCCTGTTGGAAGCCGGATTGCTTTGCAAAGCGAAGCAGGCACATCTCGCTGTGAGCCTGACGCGGGACAATGCGGGTGAAGTCAGCGCTGAGCTTGCGGGCCTCACCGGCAACCAAAAGTTTGGGAAGAGATTGGACGCTGCAGGCCAAGAGCGGGCAAAGAAGATCCGTTCAGCACGACAACAAGTTGCCCACTTAAACCGACGAGGACTGCACACAGAAGCTGAAGCAAAACAACGTGAAGTTGTGGAGCTCAAAGAGGACCACGAGCTACTCAACGCCCGTCGTGAGAACCAGCAGTTGCTTACGTACATTGAGTACATATGCAAGCTGCACGAGAATTCGTGGGAAGGGCCTCTTCTTCTCGGTATGTGACGCAACCGCCCAAAGAAGTCATCGCGTGGAGCAGGGCTTTGGAGGCGAAGCCAGCGTCTCAAGCAAACTCTGCACACCCCCCAAAGCCTCAACTGCAAATCCTAAACCTAAACCCTAAACCCCAAAACCCCTTAGACCATATCACCGGAACCCTGAAACCTTTCGCTTGGACTGTGGAGGTTTAGGCTCTCAGGCCATCCCTGCTCATGCAGCAGATACATGGGCCTTAAGGCTGTTGCTGTCCCTAAACCATGGACGCAACATGTTCTATAAGTGTCATGGATACTTAGTGCCGTGCAGGCGTTCCGTGTGTCGGTTTTGAAGGCTCAGACTGATTAAACTGCAACTCTTACTGTTCGTGTGCTTCATCTTGTTGATGTATTGCCGCTGTCACCATTGCTACCCTGACCGCCAGAACGCACATTGTCCTGCTCAAGTAGCCTAGATGTCACCAATCCGATGGCAGTCCCTAACCCCTAAACACTATTATTACAGTCCTTTTATAAGACTCCTTATAACACCCTTATACAAACTCTATCACAGGACCCTTTATACTCCGTATGAACACCTTTATACTCGGTATGACACTCTTATACAAACCCTACTACAGACCCTTTATAAGATTCCTTACAACACCGGTGAAAACAAAGCAATAGAAGGCTTACGAGATTTGCATTCGCGGAAAAACCATGGCCTGAGGTCAGCAGGGCGACCTCGCGAGAGCCATTCAAGAGAAGCCGCGGTCCTAGGGTTGAGGGGTTATACTGTTGATGGACAAAATCCTGCATTACCCATTGTAAGGAATATACCATAAGTCCCATAGTTTAGGGTCCTTAGGGTCATGCAGGATTTTGTCCATCAACAGTATCGGGGTTAGGGGTTGTAGGGTTCGGGAGCTCGGGTTTAGCGATTAGGGTTAAGGGTTTAGGGATGAGCGCTTGTGGGGATTAGGGTTTAGCGATTAGGGATTCGGCTTTGGGTTTCGGGACTAGAGTTCGGCGGTTGGCTTTTAGGAAGTCGGATTTCTTTCTTGGGATTTAATCCCTTAGCCCGAAACCTCAAGCTCTAAACCCCAAAAGCTGAAGTGTAAACTTTACATGAAGCCTACGGTTTCAAAGCATTTTGATTCGGGTGGCGCGATTGGGGATGGTCTCGGACAGCAGTATGACCCGAACTCGTGGTTTCAGGGCTTCAGGTTTAGTGTTTGCCATGTATTTGCCCCAACCTACGTTACAAGGCTTTCGTTTCATTCATCTCGTCCAGCTTCTGTCTTTAGTCATGCACCTAAAGATCCTTCTTCGATTGCATACTCTCGGTGCATGGGCCTGACAACACCTCCAAGTTCCGGGTTTTGAAGTGTTTGCGGTGAAGGGCTTCAGAAAGGATTTAGGGTTTAGGGCTTCTCATGGTTTAAAAGATGATTTCTGTGGTTGGCTGGTGTGTCTCCTGTTTATTCATGATCCTAGCGCTGCCAGTGTTTCGTCCTGCGCGCTGGCATCGGAGAGTTAGGGAGTTGTTTGTTTCCAGCGCGGATACTGTATAAGCTGACCGCACCTTCGAATATCCCCACACTTCCCACAAAGCCCTAAAGCAGAAATCTCGAAAAACAATCTGAACGCCTCGACCATGAACCCCTTTAAGTCCCTAAACCCACACCGTAAGAAGTCCTAGCCCTGAACATACAACCCTAAACCCTGAACGCATAAAGGCTGGGCCAGAAGATGGCGGCCGCGAAGAAGCCTACTCTGCAGCGTGAGGCGCGAGGTGTAGATGGGGGGACGTCAACCCTTCGCTTAACCCTTCTAGGACGCTGTAAAGGCACTGTAAAGGAACCCTTTGCAAGGAACCCTCTGCAAGGAACCCTTAAAGGAACCTAGTTCGAGGTTCATGGGTAGTTACAAGTGGGGTTATAAGCAGGGTAACCACAATTATAGCCCATATTAGGGGCATAGTACGCAGCGAGCCGCGGAGGCATCATTCCCGCCGGAATCTCCGAAGTCTCGACCGAGGCCCCGGGTTTTGCAGTACCTCATAAGGGCAGTATAAGTGTAGTATATGGGTTCTACATAGGGTCCATTTCGGGTTCTATAAGGTTTCTGGAGTACCATACTTGAAGACGTTGTTTCTTACCTGTTCCTTAAAGGGCCCATTATGATGAACTACAAATGTATACGTTTTTTTTCTCCCTGGTTACTTCAAAGTCCAGGGTCAGGTTCTCCCCGTGTTCATTCGGCTGGGGTGGCCGGAAGGAGTCAGCTTCGGGGTTCAGAGCTTAGACTTTCGGGCTTTAGGGTTTGAGGCGTTTAGGCTTTTCATGGGATGAGGGTTAGGGGGGTTTAGGCTTTTAATGGGTTTAGGGTTAGAGGGGTTTAGGCTTTTCATGGGTTTAGGGTTAGAGGGGTTTAGGCTTTTAATGGGTTTAGGGTTAGAGGTTTAGGGATGTAGCCTTGAAGGTTTAGGGCTTTTCTGGGTTTAGGGTCAGAGGTTTAGGGATGTAGCCCTGAAGGTTTAGGGCTTTTATGGGTTTAGGGTCTATGGGGATGTCAGATTCAGAGGCGAGGCTGGGGCCCTTGGCGCTCATGTTATACAGCCCCGAACTTCATCCGGTTTAGGGTTTAGGGTTTACGGGGAGAAGAAGCTTCCCAAGCCACTAGAACAAAAGACAACTTCATTTGATCTACAGGCACGCTGAAGCCTGTTCTAACACACAAACCCTGAGCCCCAAACCCGAAGTCATAAATCCGAAACCCAAAGACCCTCAACTCCTGTGGTATCCTTGTAGGAACGCTTACAGCGAGCCTTAAACCCTAAACCCCATGCCCGAGCCTCGCTGATTCGACGGGGATACTCCTTCTGATGCGGGGGTTGATGCCAGTCCTGACCTTGTGGAGATGAGTGATGAGGCAACGAAGTTTAGATGATGAACATGGCGGCAATGCAGACCCTGAGGGTGAAGATGACATCGACGTGCAAGGGTTGCCGTGAGTACTGAGGGAGCCTGAGGTAAAAGGAAACACGCTTCCTCCAGGAGAGATTCCTCTGACTGCAGACGGAAAAAGGCGTTCAACAAAAAGAAACATGCCCGAAACCTGATCAGGGATCCTCCACCCCTAAACCCTAAAACCTAAACCCTAAACCCTAAAACCTAAAACCTAAACCCTAAACCCTAAACCGTGGCTCTAAGCTCTAAACCCTCGGTCCTGAAATCCTAAATCCGAAGCCCTAAATCCATGAAACCTTAAACCCCTACAGTAACCACCCTTCCAGGAACCCTTGCGTAAAGCAATGCCTTCAACATAATGTAGGAACCTGATTAAGAAACCTTGGGCTTTTATTGGGGTTCCTTATATGAGTCCTACTATTTTGGGGTTATAGGCCCAGGGGTTTCTTAATCAGGTTCCTAAATTACCCGAAACCAGAGCAGGGCTCCAGTACGGTCAGAGACCTCCTCCTTCACATCTCTCGGCATCTACGACGGTCCCTGGCGCATGGCCTGAGCTGGAGAATGGTTTCAAGGTTTGGGTGTTTGTTGAGGCTTTTTGTGCTTGTTGGAGTTTAGGGCTGTCAGAATTTAAGATTGGGTTTCTTGGGGGGCTTTTGGGGCGTTTCGGGTTTAGGGCTTAGGGCTTTAAGAATGTAAGAAAGGTGTTGAGAGCTTGGGTTCTCTGGTGTTTGGTAACAGGGGAAATTCATATTGATGTATTGCCTTCGATGCAGGAGCTGCGGTGGATCCCCTAAGAGAGGCATGCATGTAGGGGCCTTAATAATGACCTATACTATTTTGGGGCTCCCTTATTCTAATTATAGTATAATGGGCCCAAAACCCTATTCTAATTATTAAGGCCCCTATATTATGCCCTGCAGCCACCCGAGGTCAGAACTCCTAAGCTGTTGAGGGTTTAGCTTTGATGTTCCTCCACATCCCAGAACTGATCGTCAGGGACAACGGAAAGTTGCGCAACATACTTAGGCTTTGGGGTTTTAAGGTTTTGTATTTAGTTTAGTATTTTTGGGTTTTGTCTTTCGGGTTTAGGGTTTTAGGGTTTTGTATTCAGGGTTTGGGGTTTTAGGGTTTTGTATGGAGGGATCCTCCTTTTTCTGACCGCTGCAAAGGTTGAGGCTGCTTTCGTTCATTCCGGCTTCTTGTCAGCAGCTTCCTCTAAGAGCGTCACAGCAGGCGTGGCTTCAGTGCTCGTTTTCCACAGGCTCGGGAAGCTTCGAGAGCTTAGGCATCGCATGCCTGAAACGCCTTAGCCCTAAAGCAAAATCCTCAAACAGTCTTAAACCCTACAACCCCAAGTCTTAGTGGTCCTGAATTAGGACAAGCCGTGGAAGCCCAAAGCTCCATGTCAACCGATCCGATGGAGATCCGAAAACTGCTGAAACTGAACCCTGAACCCCTAAAACCTATACCTTAAACCCTAAACAAACCCGTACGAATTAAACCCTAAGCCGTTAAGCCATCCCAGGGCCTCCAAATTCACGGCCTCCAAGAGCCCTGGGGCACTCAATCGCCGGAAGCCTGGCAGGGACGTTTAGGGTTTGGGGATGGGCTTTAAGGGTTCGGGGCCTAGATTCTAGGGCTTCGGGTTCATGGTAGTATAGGGTGTATGCAGAGGCTTGTTGAGATGGATCGGAAGAATCTTGCTAACAGCGGAAACAGAGGCAAAGAGAGGTGCTGTAAGATAGGGAGACATCATGAACATGTAATGGGATGAGAGGTGAAGCATGTATAAGCCCTGGCCTAAACTCTTGAATCCTATTCTAGCTATTAGGGACCCTATACTAATTATAGAACCCTTATTGCAGCTTTTATATGGTAACCCTTATCGAACCCTTTAAAGGATGTAAAAGCTCCTGCTTTCGGAATCATGAGGCTGGAAGTCGGATCAGCGCCCAGATCCAGCTTGGTACAAGGCCTTCAGCTTGGGGTTTACTTTTAGTGCTTAGGGCGGCCTTTAGGGCTTAGGGTTTAGGGGTTACGTTTTTTGTGCGTAGGGTGTAGCGTATAGAGGCTCAAAATATTCACCGAAACTGTCCTGGGCTTCCTTATCATATTTATACTATAAAGATTTAGTGCTTAGGGTGTAGGGTTTAGGACTGTGGGTTTACTGTATTAAAGTGTGCTTGGGTGGTCCTGGTAGAGGTTGATGTTTAAGTTGTTAGTTTAGATTTTAGGGGTTCCTTTACCGATTCCGGGAAGGGTGCTATGGGGGATTGAGGCTTAAGGGTTTGGGGGTTTAAATGGATTACCGGCCAGTTTAGGTTTTACGTAGCAGCTTGTGTGTAAGGTTTAGCGCCAGTTTCGGGTTTTATTGATCGCCGAGTTTCGGGTTTAGGGAGAGCTTTGGGGGCTGAGGATTTGGGGTTTTGGCCTGCTGTGCAGCACCCCGCCACTTGACCTGGGTAGGCCGCTTGGATGACCTCCGGTTAATTAAGGGTTTAGGGTCTAGGGTTTAGGGTTTGGGGTTTAGGGCTCTTTTTGCACGCAATGTTGCTCGGATGGTTTCCAGGGAACCTCGCTACTAGAATGGCCACGACTTACCTGGGATCGGGGCCATGGTTTGGGGCCATTTCCGGCGTATAGCAGAATGGCTTTACCCTAAACTCCTCTGCAGCCGGTGCAGTATTCCGACTTGGTGCTGCTGTTACGGCCATCGATAGCAGGACGTGTTCGTTGGTTGTCACTGTCACATCACCGAACTCAGGATTGTTGCCAGTATGCCTTGTTTATCTTGATACTTCCTTCAACCTGCAGTGTGTTACTTCCACTCATTTCTCAACATGTGCAGGTCTCTTGGTGCTATCACTATGTCAGGCCTGCTTTGTGTTTTTATTACGCTCTTGCTCTTTGCGTCTTGAAGTATTGCTAGCGGTGTTATTGTTCGTATTATTGATTATGGCCTAGCATCATTGCGACTATATACTGGTCCCAGTCTTATGTGGCAGCTGCTAGTATGTTCAAGGGTACAATCGATCATATTAAGGAACCCTTCGGAACAGTACGGGTAACTATTTCGGCTCCTATATTATGCTGTCAGTTGAATGATATGATATTGTTAAGCTTTCAGGGTTTAGGGTGGCGGACTCCGGTTTCAAGGATGATGAGGGTTTAGGGCTCTCAAGCCCATATCAGCCCTAAACCCCAAGAAGGGTCGCTGAGGAAGTTTTGTTGGGTGTTTTTTGTTGCCGGGCTCTACAGGTCCAGTACAACATGGTCCACGGCCGACCGCCCGTCCGGACCCCATTGAAGGGTTCCCATGAGGTTTCTACTTAGGTCGTTTCTTCCTCCAGTGGGGTTCCTGCCAGCTTTGACGGGTTTTTGGATATTTGAGGCGAAACTTCGTACGGATCCTATACCTTTGGCAAGAAGCATGAGTAACGAGCTCTAAAGCCAGGAACGGGGCTGTTCAGGTCGTAGCTGCTACTTTAAACAACCATAACTTTTACAAGCCCGAGTACAAAATTCATGGAGATCCTACCAACAAAATTAGGTTTTGGTAGTTCAAAGTACACATCCATGTGAACAGTACGCCTCAGCTCATCAGGCCGTAAGGGTCGAACCCCGCCAAAAACGTAATATCGGGGTGGAACAACTCCCTAAGGGGCCTTGTACTCAAATAGTACATACATTGGCTTGAAAGTAATCCCTATGTAGGTACGTTGGGGCCAAAGTATATACGATTACTATTTGGGCACATGGAGCCTTAGGGACAAGTAATCATAATGTTCCCGTACAGTCCCCTATAATGTACTGGAAAGCCCTACTCTCAGTCTTGATGCCGTTATAGTAGACCCCATAAAGTTGGAAACCGGATTAAGGCCAAATAGTGCTGGGATTCCCTATACATTACTCTTAAGGATTGAGGCTATTGGGTTTCCAACTTTTCGGCTTCTACTGTATATTGGCTAGGATCCTTCTTGCATCGAGTTTCAGAAAGCCGAGGAGGCGGAAAAGTCTCCGCTAGAGCTTCTAAAACTTGGCTCTCTTATTAGGGACCCGAAAAGGACGTAGGGTTTCGGGTTTAGGGTTTAGGGGCCAGAGCTGAAAGATTCAGGTTAGGGACCCAAAGAGGACAAAAGCATAAGCATGTTATAGGGATATCCTTACTTTTGGTTAAATGGGATATCCCTATCCGGATTTTTGCTTATGCTCTTCTCTAGTGCCCTATCTTAACCCGCTAAACCATAAACCCTAGGGCCCATGGGGTTAAAGTTAGGGTTTACGGGTTGGTTCTTAGTCCATACAAACCCTAAACCCTAATAAGCCCTAAGCCCTGACTCTTGGCGTTCTTGCGCAGGTTCAACCCGAAACCTGAAACCCTGAACCTTAAACCCAGGAGTTTTTAAAACAACTATAATCCCTAAACCCGAATCCCTTAACCCTACAGTCCCTAAACCCTGATCTCTAAACCCTATGATCTCGGCCCTATAGTCCCTGAACCCTAACCGTGGTCAGGTGCCGGACTTCCAGAAGCGTAGCAGGTCATCCTCTCCCGAGCGAGGCCCTTAGCTGGACTCTGAGGGTTACCTTTTTAGGGTTCCTGATTATGATTTCCTTATATGGGTCCTCAAAATGGCAGGTTATTTGGGGTTAAGGTAGGGTGCAAAGTTTCAAGGATTCCGTGAATACAGGCTTCTTGTAATTAGGGTTTAGGGTTATTCTTTGAATGAAGGCCTCTTATTATAAGGGTTCCTTTAAGGGTCCTATGAGGGGTACTATCAAGGATTCCTTGAATATAGGGATCCTTGAAGGGTCCGTTAAAGGGATCTATACGGGTTTTAGGTTTTAGGGTTAAGGCTTTTTGTAATAAGGATTCCTTTAAGGGCTCTATGAGGGCTACTATCATAATAGGGGTTTCCTTTAGGGGTCCTATGAGGGGTACTATCCTTATTGAGGTTTCAGTGTTATATCGACTCTTTGTGTTTAGAGTGTTCAGGTTTTCAGTTTTGGCATTTGGGATTCATGACTCAGCATTGTAGGCTTAAGGGCCCACGTTTTGTTATAAGTGCTTGCTATAACCCAACGGGTCCTAAACACCTATATGAGGATACCTGCCCAAACCATCATAGTAATTACCTATTATGGAAACCGTACATTCTGCTACAGAGCTTTGGGTAAGGCAGCTTCGCTTCTGAGATCCGTGGACCGACCTTGTAGTACCCGTTTAAGGGTTCCTTTAAAGGGTTCCTTTTTAAGAGTTGGGTATAGGGTTAATAGGGTTTATCGGGTTTCTATACTAGCTTCCTGAGTAGTACACTGTTGCCCTCTTTCCTTGTAGGTCCCTTCGTGAAGCCCAATAGTAGGAAAAAGGGTACCCTTGCAATTAAGGGGCTACCCCGGAACCTAGCAGTATTAGCCCATTTAAAAGAGTCTTATGAACCACGCAGCCCTCAAGTCGCACAGGCTTCGCAAAGTGCACCCGCGACCCTCAACCCTGACACTTCGAAACTTAGAAGCCGTCACTCTGAGGCTCCAAAGTGCTAATGTAGGAACCTGATCAAGAATCCCTGGCCCTATAACCCCGAAATAGTAGGTTTCATATAAGGAACCCTAAATAAAGCCCCAAGGTTTCTTAATCAGGTTCCTACATTAATTCAGCCGGTAAAGTGAGACTTTGCGATTCCTCTACACGACAACCGTGCATCCTTAGCCCTAGCCCTCGCTCTCTACGCCCAGGTCGGGAGAAGCGCTGGCACTTTGTGATGGCAGCGCATCCCCTAATCGGGCTCCGGGGAAACTTGGCTAGAGATATGTGCCTATGAATCTGATTTATGGGGAATGGCTTAGGGCTCTCGGATTGAACATGCTGCAGGTCACGGGTTTTCGCGGTTTGTCGCTTGCAGAGTTTAGGTACAGGGGTGAGGGTTTATGCAGAATGCATCTGGTTTTGTGGTGTTCCCACTATGCGTTTCCAGCGGGCTGGCTTTGCGTGCCCGCAGCACGGGCTTGCTTTTCGTGCATATTCGCATGCCGTTTTGGAGCGACTCGAGACAGACGAGAAGCAGAAGAAAGTTAGACAGAGATTGTAGAATTGGCAGTAGCAATAGCAGTGGCAGCAGCATCAGTAGCAGCAGCTGTAGCAACAGTAGCAGCAGCAGCAGCAGGAGCAGTAGCAGTAGCAGTAGCAGTAGCAGTAGCAGTAGCAGCAGTAGCAGTAGTAGCAGTAGTGGCAGCAGTAGCAGTAGTAGCAGTAGTAACAGTAGTAGCAATAGTAGCAGTAGTAGCGCAGAGGTAGATGTAGAGGTCGAGGTCGAGGTAGAGGTAGAGGTAGAGGTGGTAGTAGCAGCAATAGCAGTAGTAGTGGTAGCAGCAGTAGTAGTAGTAGTGGTGGTGGTAGTGGTAGCATTTGTTGTTGTTGCAGCCGTTGTTGTAGTCGTAGTAGTAGTATTAGTGGCTGGTGATCATGTTGTTGGTAGTACTCGTGCCTAGGATGGTGACTTCGATGCTGGTTGTTTAGGCATGCGGACTCTTAAGCTGACGTTGCGAATAAACAGCATTACTTATCATACTTACAGGTGATACATGTCCGTGCTTGTCAGGACCTTTAACCTGACTGGCATCGACGTCGAGAAGATTGAAGACGGCTGGAGGCACCGATGTTTTCCCTTCGTGCACTTGTCCACTATACTCACGATACTTTACTGCAGCAGAGTACCCGCAGCAGTCCTGGCGGTGACAATCCGCGGACACGAATTGCATCCTGACGACGTTGGGGATCCCGTGGCAGCGCTTGTCCAACAACAAGGAAGCCATCCGAAGTGCCGCCGGCTTGAGGATCGGGACCCTGGGCCCCAAAGCAGACCCGGAAGTAAGTTCCTGAGACCCTAGCCTGTTTGGGTTTCGGGATGGCTTGATGCTGATAAAGAAGATGATGACTTGATGGAGGTTGCTGTGCTTATTCGGGCTGCTCTGCTAGTGATTGCTTCAACTCTGGAGTGCATCGTGGGGAGATTGCCTCTACTATTACACATCCGCTTGTCAGGAGTATTTTCAGCATGGTCTTGTTTGTCGTCCAAATATTATGTGCTATACTCTACAGCTGCTGATGAGGCGCTGAATGCCACGACTACTGCTACTTATCTATACTTGTCATGTCTACAGTTTCAAAGACTTATCAGTAGTATTTAAAGAGATGCGAGATCCGGAAAATCAGCCTTTCCTGATATGTATCGCAAGTAGGTTCAGCGACGACGAGTCGAAGAAGAGGGCAATGCAACTTGCCGAAGGCCAGCTGGGAGTCGTTCCTTGCAGGTTCGCCCTCGAGGCATTTTTTTTGTTAGAAGTAGGCCGGCCGCAAAACCGATACGGTATACCGAAAAAGACACGCACCCTCCCTTTGCTGGGCCAACCTACGAGCGGGCGAAGGGTTCAGGACGACTAGGGCTTGCCACGCGCAGCCAAGGGTTCGGCATGTTTGCTACTTTGACCAGGACGTTTACTTGTGTACTGCAACAATGTCACTCCAACCTTTGATATCACAAACAACTAATTATGGTACTTAAAAACATCTAACTGCTACGACCTGGGCCAGGCTTCCTGGATCATGGACGTTCCACACACACCATCGTAATGGCCATCGCAGAAGCAGTAACAAGACTAAGGGCGGCATAAGACAGCAGCAGTAGTACTACAGAATCGGCATAACCCGCACAACATCAAACACCACATGCATTACATTCACCACCGTAATAGCAATCGCAAGAACAACAAGTCATCACCACACACGAAACAGGGTCACTATACGTATTATCCAAAACCCTTGCCCGTAAAAGTTTTCCCAGTGCATAAAAACACCGGACTAAAAAAAAAACTATACAAAACCACCACCGAAAGTGAACGCGAAGGGCTGTTAAGATCTGGAGATTTCCTTCCGTACGATTCCATATACCGACCAGGCTACTTGGCCAAGACGCCCAACTGGGATCAGTACAACAACATGAAAGCCGCGGTGCCAAGAGAGATTGGGGTGTGTTGGGTAGTTTGGTGGGGTGGAAATTTTGGGCTTTTAGGGGGTTTGGGGCTATGGCTTTGGGTTTGGGGGTTTAGGATTTCAAGGTTTGGGGTTGAGGGCTTGTAGGGTTTAGGGGGTCAGAGTGTCTGGTGCCATGGAGGTGTAGTTCCGATGGTGTTCGAAAGGTTTGTCATATCGGAGATCTACGACGTGTTGTTGGGCTTCGAGTACAAGTATCTTGAAGAAGAGTCTGACCTTCCAATATTTGAGCAACTTCCAGTCGCCTTCCGTACTAGTTTTTGGAACTGAAATACCTTGAGTGGCTCAACACCCTCAACCCTAAGCCTCTGAATCCGGGCATTGACTGTGCTGTAGGTCCAAAGACTTCGGGTAGGTTTGCCGTCCATCAATGGGCCACGATGGTGCTTACACTGAGCTCGCAACCAGGACGCAGAAGCACTACTATAGGGGCCTTTATAAATACCGATACTGTCAGTTTTGGGGGTTCGTTATTCTAATTATAATAATTATATTATACCCGAAAACCCTATACTAATTATTAAGGCCCCCTATATTATGCGATGGCTGCCTAGAGTCCTAGAGTCCAACATTCATTCACACACTGTACTTGCATGTTCGCACTATTTCCCCACATGGTTGTTTGACCCTTCAGCCCCCCATTTAAGAACCAAACGCACGCAATCCTCAGAAAACCTTCCATCGGTGTGGAGCTGGCCAAGCGACCAGACGCCTTGCTCAGAGCAGTGCGCAGCTGGCTGCACAACGAACCTGTCTGGACAATGATTACGGAGCCAGCGCTGCATGCCGTCGGTGTGGTCGGCTCCGACTTGAGGCACAATCGCTTGCAGACTATGGGCGATTTCAGCCATGTGAAAAGAGCGGGGATGATACTGAGGCACTGCCCCATCTGGGTCTGCTCCTGGGGTGCCCTGCAGACACTTGCTGCAGAGGCTCGCCCGCAGAATCCTGCTGCCTCGTTGCACAGGTTGTGGAGCTGCGGCAAGAGATGATGTCAATTTGCGGCCGACAGAACGCATGAATGCGGAACATAAAGGTCCACTGCGACGACGCTGCCCAGAAGCCTTCCAAGAGTATTCAGATGTATTACTACACCTGCTAGCTGCAAGTGTTGCATAATGGATATGCATTATATCACCAGCCTCCACGATGTTACCGATCCGACAGGATTCTGCATTGTTCTTTTACCCTCTTCTATGATCTTCTGCACCCCGGTATCATCTTGTAACTATATATATATGTAGTGTTTCCGGCTAAACTTGCCCAGTATCCCGCCCCATAAGCTGAACAAAGCATCCTAGTTCAGCACCTAAAGCGATGAAACCTGAAGCATAAGCCCCGCCTTGATCCCAAAGTACTAGCCCCCTAGGCCCCAGCAAGCCTAATATGCGGGTCGGAATAATTGTTGATAGTTTCTCTTATACTCCCTGATTCCTGATATACTCATTCTCTGAGATACCGCAGGACCCTGTGTCAAAGGTTGGGTGCCCCTTTTTTGATCATTTCCTCGAACCTTCAATACCTCATCCTACTTATACACCAGAGGGAATGCCGACGCCCCATACTACACCTAAACCCCTAACCCCCGAACCCCCTAAACCTTCAACCCACAACCCTTTCTCTTCACAAGGCACAAACCCTACACTTTGAAATCCCTAAACCCCTAAACTCTAAACCCTGAAACCCCTAACACCCAAACCCCTAAACCATAAAAAGCCCTAAACCCCTGCCAAGGTCGGTCGGTATCCTGCCCTCGAATATCACCGTGTCACGGAGCCGGCAAAGGACCTCTACGAACAAGACTTGAAGGCCCTAGGGTTTCAGGATTCCTTTCCCTAAGAGTCAATGTAGAGGTTTAGAGGTTTAGGGTTTAAGTAGGGGGTTCAGTGGTTTGGGGTTTAGGGGTTTCGGGGTTTTGGGTTCGGGGGTTCAGGTTTTCGGGTTGATGGAGCTTGTGGGTTTAGGGTTCCTTAGCGGGCTCTCTGAAGGTAACTATAAGAGTTTTCATAAGGGGGGTTTAGGGTGTAGGGGGTATTTTATTGTATCAGGGATTATGTCGGAACAATATTTTGCAATTAGGCTGCTGTATTTCTGGGCTTCAGGACTCGGTTAAGGGTTCGATGCGGGTTACTATATGGCTACAAGGGATACTACAAGTTCCACGAGGCTTAAGGCTTATATAAGGGTTATTCTATGGGTTTCATTAGCTCTTATCATAAGAGGTATCAAGACTGTTGAGAGTTTAGGATTATGCGCTTAAGCCGTAGCGACTATTAGTAAAAGTAGTAGGAATGAGAATAAGACAGACAGCATTGTTGAAGCGCATTGACAATAAGGCGTCATGGGGGTCTCTGAGACTCTTTGGCAGTTGGGATACAAGTGAAGGGTTGGAGACTTGGGTCGAGTTACTGCGATGTAGGATATACGCCTTGCGGCGGTTTGGTGATTTGGGCTGAGGTTTCCAGGAGTTTGCAGGAGATGTGTGATCCTCACGGTTTAGTCCCAGCCAGAAGGCTCTACCCGTTGTCAGTCTCCGTGGTCTTTCAGCTTCCTGAGGTTCAACCTTTGGGTACCGTGTCTGGGCTTGAGAGTTCCATTGGGTTTGAAGGCATCAGGGGTTCAGTATTGTGTAGCCCACGGACAATGACACTGGTTGCGGCAGCGATTCTTGTTGTATCTCATGCCTTGCTGTAGGCTTTGTTGCGATTCGGATGACATGACCATGTCACTTGGACACACATGAGATCGGAGTTCTACTACAACGGAGCCATGACTCGTGAGATCGTGTCCTCGCGGTGTCGTCTCCAAGAATCATCTTTCCCCCAAACGCCTCGGCATACTTTGGGATTTCTATTGCGACTCGCGTTCCTCTTGGTGACAAATCGTGCTCCCGCCGCAACAGGGTGGTCTTGGAAGCCTTCTGTGCTCCTGGAATGGCTCTTGGGTATGTAGGGCTTGGGAATTTGGGCGTTCTGTCTGTATTATGGGTCTGCAGTCTGGCATAACGTTTTTGTCTTTCATTCTTTCGCTGTTATTCAATACTGTCCATCTTTTGTCTTGATGCTTGTGGTTCTCTAACCCACAGACAGGGTCCAAACTGTAGCAGTTGAGCACTTCTGTGTGGAGGACATCCCTACTAGAAGCCCGAGCCCACAGTTAGTCGATCAGGGCGTAGGCTAAACCTGGCGAGGCGTATCACAAGCAGCGGATACCTGCCTGGGACTTTGCCAAAGTTCCAGGCCATCTCGAGATTCTGGTATTGATGCATTCAGATCAGAGTTGCAGCGAATACAGAACCTACTTACTGAAACTCCAGGACCCGCCTGGTGGTGTGAAAGTGAAAGAAAATCGCTGTCACACCAACGCACATAGCAGAAACTCCGTAGACGCTTCAAGATAGTACTAAACAACCGAGCCTGTTATTATGGAATCTGGGTTTGGTGCCTTGCAGGCTACTGCTTGTTTCAGAGGGAATTGTGTACTCCCTGTTCCCGCCACAGAAGTTCTCGGGTGGCGAATGATCAGGATACTCTGGGTGTCGGAATAGTTGCAAATGCCCTTCCCTAGGTTTCCTTCACAATTTAATTTGTTTAAAAGTATGTACATGTTACGCATATATATATATATACACATACATGCACCTATATAAGATGTGTTAATGTACCCCGAGACCCTCTTCTATTCAGGCCTCTGTATAAGCTCCAGAGTCCAGATGTTGGAGGTGCGCCAAGTCCTGTAGGCAAATCCTGGATCTTTGCCCAAAAAATGGGAGGGAAAGGGGGTAAGTGGCGACTTATGCAGCTTCGGACGAATGGCATTTTGGCCCGTGGTTTCGGATATTAAAGGCATATCGCAGAAGGACAGAGTTAATTCGTGGTTCAGAGCTTTGCTTATTCTGCTGGGGTCGAGACTTGTGCGTGCTTGTGTGTTGAGAGCCTCCGACAGCTGGAGATGCAGATCTAGGAATTCGGGGTTCGCCCACTCGAACTATATCGTTACATGATAAGCTCGAAATGCTTACTCTGCTTACTGTATCCAAAGCCTATGACGCTTCAGCCATTATACCACGACACTAAGCTAAGGATTCAACTACGCAGACCAGAACTGTAAGTCCCGAGCCGCTGCGGCGAACAAAACGAAAACGTGGAAACCGAAAACCTCAACCCTAACGCTCTACTACCCTAATCCCGAATACCCTGATTGTATCCCTTAGATTAGAGTCAAGCTTATAGTATCCCTTAGTCCCCAAGTATACCCTGCTAACCGGATATTGCTTTATTCTGGTTTGAGTATGTATCCCTCCATTTCTCTACTTTCGACCCTGTCAGTATATTCTGGTTTGAGTATGTATCCCTCCATTTCTCTACTTTTCACCCTGTCAGTAACACCCCGGTAGGTCGGCCCGGGCAAGAGCAAGATGACGTCACGGCGCCCGGGAAGTACGACGTGAACTACAGCAGAGACCTCAGACGATAAGGGTGTTGTAAGACCACTATGAGGGCACTATAAATAACTAGGTAGGGCTTTGGGACATTTTATATTTTCCCTTATTGGGCTTAAGAGGATCTTATTTACTAATATTTTTCAAAAGCCTTAAAAGCACCACCTAGATAATGTACTAAAGGGTGCTATAACGGCTCTGTACGGGTATTAAATGGGCGCTATGAGGGTACTATAGTATAAGGGTACTATAACTGGTTTCCCGAGTACCATACTTCAATGGTACTTTGTGGGTTCTGTAAGGGTCCTATAAAAGTGTTGGAGTACCATACTTCAATATTGCATTTGTTTAGGACCTGTTCCTTAAAGGAGCCATTTTGACATGGATGTCTATACTGTAATATACCTTAATATGCTATAAGAACCAGTTCTTTTCAAACCAATGCCTATAATATACTTTTTGCTCCCTGGTTACTTCAATTTAAAGTCGATTTAACAGCCTTCAAGGCTTCGTAGAAGCCCGGGTTAATACGATGAAGGCTGAAGGTTTCTACAATAGGGTTGATATGCTTCCAATATGTCTTGATGTGGGGATCGGAATTATTACTAAGATGATTCCTTGCGGCTTTTAGGGTTCCTGAATATCACTGTGCTAAAGTATACCGCCCCACAAAGCATGATTCTTGCTATACAGGCCCCAATATCGCCTGTGTAGTTGGTTACAGGGCCATGGGTACTACGAGCTTTTCTATAGGGCTCAAGGAATCGTTGAAAGGTTTCATCGGGTATTTATAGCGGTTTGGGTGATTTTCTTCGGGTTTTAGGGCGTATGGTGTCGGTTTAGTGCTGGCGTGTGAGGTTTCGGATCTTCCCGGCTAGAGTTCGGGTTCTTAGCAAGGTCATGTATCATTGTTCACGGTTTGGGTTACTGTGTCATCTCTCACAATCCAGAGCGGCGTGTTTTTACATCCCATAGCCATGATCGTGGAGACTGTAACTCAAAACTACATGGGCACTATCGTTGACCAACCTACCTGTATCTACGGAACGAAATAGTAGGCTTTGCACGGATTGGTTTTGGGAAGTTTAGGGTTTGATATTGGGCGTTCCGAAAATGGGATACCTTTTTTGGGGGTCCTTATAATAAGGATCCTACTATTTAGAGTACTATATTGGGATCCCCTATTTTTGGAAACTCCCATATGAGAAACAAAAGAGAGCCCTATGAGCCCTCCAAAGTCACCGAGGGTGCCGTGCGCGGGAAGATCCCTTCGGGAGTCGGCTTTGAGAGGGCCTTGCCACGAGCTCTCTCCGACGGCCGACTAGGCCTCGCTGTGTTTGCTCTCTTTTTTTGAAACCCTAAGGGTCCATGTGCCCATATAGAGATACATGGGTCCCAAAGTACCTAAATAGGGACTACATTAAGGCCAATGTATATACTATGTATATACTATATGAGTACATGGACCCTTAGGGAAAGGGATGGAGGGTTAGGGTTTATAGGGCTAGGCAGTTCCTTGGTTGATTCTTTTGCCGGGGGGAAGATTGAGGTTTGGGTTTTTTGTTTTTTAAGCGACGGGGGGGGGGGGGGTGGGGGTCGGGGGAAGGGGTTTGGGGTAATTTTGACGGGCTTTATAATGGGGATACAATTCTACAAAAAGAGTCTTACAAGGTTTGGGGTGTGCGGGTGTGTGTTTTAAGGGGGCGGGGTTGGGGTTGGGGGNGGGGGTTAGGGTTCAGGAGATGGGGTTTGGAGTAATTCTGACGTGCTCTATAATGGGTATACAATTCTACAACAAGAGTCTTACAAGGTTTGGTGTGTGCGTGTGTGTGTTTTAAGGGAGCGTGGTTAGGGTTGAGGGTTTAGGGTTGTGAGGTCGATGTGAGGGTAATTCGAGAGCATCCTGGGTATTTTCGGCATGGGTTTAGGTCTACGGGTTTGTGGGCTTTAAGTTTTGAAGCATGTAGGCAGAAGGGTCTTGGCTTGTGAGGCGTAAGGGTTGGAGCCGGAGTCCTGAAGCCCGGACCCCAAACCATGAATATCCTATAGTAGGCAATAGTATCTTTTTCCCCTTTATTTATTGGGGTCTCCTTATTATTTAAGCCGAATACCAGGAAAAGGGTATACCTTCATTATGAGGGGGCTACTGGGGAACCTAGGCCTAGATACCCCAGAACCAAAGATTTTCTCTTTGGGGGTTCCCGTGGCTGTTTCGAGCCTTCTCGGAGTTCTACGCCTTTTACTTGGAGGTTCAGGGGTAGTTATAAGTGGGGTTTAGGGCTCTTTTAAGGATTCTATAGGGTTTAGGGTCTAGGGCTCCTTTAAGGGTTTCAGGGTAGTTATAAGTGGGGTTATAATTAGGGTAACCATAATTAGACCCCCTTTTAGGGGACTTATAACCCTACTTATAACTACACATGAACCTCTAAGTAGCGGGGTCCAAACAAGCACCTGCGCATCAGGATCCCGTCGGGATACATACCCAGACCCCCGGGAGGATCTAGAAAGCAGATCCCCTAATTTGGGGCCCTATACTACCAAGGATACTTTATAGGAACCCCCATTAAGGCATCTACTTTTTGGATCCTCCCGGGGGTCTGGGTAAGAACAATGGTAACAACACGGGGAAGACTCTCTAAGCTTTGTTTGCAGCTCTGGATGGCATAGAAAGGGAAACCACAATCAGGAAACTAAATAACGTCGGTTTGTCAGGGTCGAGGTGGGCCTTGAACCCTCTAACCTGCAAACGATCAGGTCATTTTGCATTGCAGGCGGTGCTCCACGCAGACGTGCGGGCCCGGGTGTTGAGGAAAAGGGGCTTGCTGTGCGGGCTTCATGGGCTAAGGCGGCTGAGGGTTTTACAATATCTGCTAACTGCTAACACTCGTAGTCTTACAATGTCTACAAGGTAGGCCGCTAGTATATGTTCTGTTCTCGATTGTTTGGGACGTTCTTACGTTCGAACATCTTTCTGTATGAGGCTCCAGAGGGCCTAGCCAGTGTCAAGTGCCAAGGTCAGCTTGACTCGAAAGCACAAGCTCTGTACCCTAAGCTTCCAAAGGACCCAATAAGTCAGTTAGGTTGCTGCTTGGGGGAATATATGAGTAGGTACGCCCAGCCTTAAGGTTCCCCGAAGTTCCTTGAACAAGAAGACAATTACATACACATATGTACGATATATACATGTGTGTAGACGTATAGGTATCGGTATAGGTACAGGTATAGTTATACGTATAGATATAGGCATAGGTACATGTATATGCATAAGTACATGTATAGGTCTAGGTATAGGTATATGTGTGGGTACAGGTATATCTATGTGTATATGTAAATGTAAATGTATAGATGTATGTATACATATGTATGTATATATATATATATGGTAACCGCCCCCCCCCCCGGGTACCCAGGTCTGTCCTCTTCCCTCTTGAGCAGAAACCCCATAGACCTGGGTATCATATATATATATATATGTAGTTCAGGGCTCAGAACGCACGATACAGTTTCATCAACTGGAGGATGCTTGGACTTAGAGCTCTTTGCCGGGCCGCTGAGGCCAAGAGATTTCCGGGTGGCGTGCGCTTCGACACGTCGGCCTCCAAGGAGTCGATTCGAGGGTTTAGGGTTCCTTTAAGGGGTCCCTTTAAGCGGTCTGCAGGGGTTCCTTGAAGGGCTCCTTTTTGAGGGTTCCTTCAAGGGGTGCTAAAATCAGGGTGCGGAGTCAGGGTAAGGATACTGCAGAGGTTTATACAATTTAGGGGTTTAGAGTTTTGGTTTCTCTTGCGGGTGCTAAAATGGATACTATAATGAGGCTACACAGTACGGGTGCTGTACTTCAGGGGTTTGGGGGTTTAGGGTCCATGTAGGGATCCTTTTAACTTTTTTGTTGCCTAATAATCATACGTTGAAAGTGGCCCATGTTGACCTGTTTGTGGTCTTAGTCAGTCCCAACACAAAAAACGGAGCCCTTTCTTCCTAGGTCAGTTACCCGGGATCCTAGCATACTTTGAAGAAGACCACGAAGCGTCCAGAGCCATCACGGCTGGAGCCAAGAATCTCGTGCCTTGACCAGGACTGCGTACGCCGACGCATGACCTTGGTGTGTCTTCGCGGCATTGCTTATGGGTTTACTCAGGACCCTAATCCCGACGGTGTACAGAGCCCTAAACTGCAAACCCTCCACATCCTGTAGAGCTCGCTTTGCTCCCAAAACTTTGCCAGATCTGTTCGGGCCTTTTCTCAGAGAGCCCAATACACCTGAAATAAGGAATATAATCGGAATATAGCTCAAATCATAATATGAAGTCCCTTATAATTTAAGGTATATTGCTTCATTAAGGGGTATTGGGCTCTCTGGGTTCTTTGGGGCGTCGGATTTCAAGTTTGCTGTTCGGGCTTTGAGGCGGAGAAGACAATTCAGGCTGCCCTGATGGTGGTGGTGCAGGGTAAAGTAAAGGCTGGGCAGGATGTACACTCCGAAATCTTCATCCGTAATGAGCTAGGCCGCTACACCCCCCAAACCCCGAACTATTCTCCAAAAGCCTTGTAAAGCCGAAGGAAACCTTCAAAATGCTCGCCTCAAGCCCTTACAGTACCTTATAAACTCAGAACGCCCCGCTGAAGCTGCCACCTTAGCCCCAAATCGCAATTCCTCTTTACCCAGAGGCTCCATAGTAGTTCGTTGTTGGGGTTCGTATATAGAATCCTTTAAGGTAATCCCCAAAAGGAACTACTATGGAGCCTCTGGGTACTCACACAAACCTCCAGTCCCGATCGCCGAACTTTGAGCCTAGCCCCGTCCCTGAATCGAAGCAAAAATCTCCCAAAGCCTGGGACCGAAGCCCAAAGCCTGAGAAAACCCCTAAGGCCCAGGATGAGCGAAGGCCGAGGCCCTAAACCCTCTAAGCCCTGGCCCTGGCTACACCCTAATGAAACCCTATACAGTAGAAGCCCAAAAGTTGGAAACCCAAACGCCTCAAACCCCAAGAGTAATGTATAATTGTGCTTAATCCGGTTTCCAACTTTTTGGGGTTCACTATAATCCTTCTATGCTCTAGACCCCAAAGCTCTTCGAAAGTAGCAAGGAACGACTTCGATCGCGAGCTGCCGCGCCCGAACCCCGCGCCGCGATCCCTGGAGCCCGGGTCCCGGTTGCCTATGACTCATGACGACTCTCTCATAATATAGTGGCTTTCATAACTGGAACAGGTTTGGGGGTCTACTATGGTATCATAATATTCAAACAGGCAAAATACTGAGGACTGGTAGTCAGAAGGCTTCTGTCGTGTTTTGGATCCGAAGGCCTCTACATGAGCCCCTTGCTCTTCCCTGAGCCGTATTCTCGTGATGTGAATGCCCTTATTATTCACTGCATGCTTCAATGTGTTCGTGCAGGGCGGGGTTGAGGGGAAGGGGCCTGGAAGAATAACACGCTTGCGAAGGATCACTCAAATGAAGCCCTCGAGATAGTTAAGCACTAAAGCCTAGGCTCCTGAGTAGTACCCTTTTGCCCTGTTTCCTTTTGGGTTCCCTTCTTACAGCCCAATAGTAGGAAAAAGGCTGCCCTTATTGTTAAGGGGCTCCTCAGGAACCTAGATCGAAGCTCTACACCCTGATTCTCAAGCCCCTGATCCCCAAAACCCTGGTTTCCCCCCCGCCCACCCGTCCGAGGCACCATGATCCAACTGCGCGGGCCCAATCTATACCGCAGCAGGTTTTGCGTTTGGGGTCACCAGGCTTTGGAATCTTTGTGCGAGTTTAACTACCGGTACCTACCTTTGTAGGGTTCCTTAGTATGGCTTATATATATATATCGTTCCTTAAAAAGGTAGGTCTTTTCGGCCACAGCCTCAATCCTAAAGCCAAATATAGGGGCCTAAGTAATTAGCAGTACTACTGTTGATGCCCAAAATCCTGCATGACCCGCAACATCCTACATACTCCACATCGCGCTACCCACTTCCCCGCAGCCCCTTAATTTCAATGTTGCATCTCCATGAGATCATGCAGGATTTAGGGCATTAGGGCATTCGCGCAAGCCCTTTTTCTTTAAGGGTAGCAGGGAAGCCGAGGAGATGTTCAAAGTCATGCAGGATTTTGGGCACCGACCGTATTTTGGAGGTTCCTTATTACAATTATGGTATAAGGGGGCCCCAAAACCCTATTCTGATTATTAAGGCCCCTACACTATATAGAACCCTATTATAGGAAGCCTATTCTAATTATGAAGGCCCCTATATATTAAACCCCTCAACCCAAAGGCCTCCAACCGCAATCTGTTCTTTCGCTCTGTGGGAGTTTCCGAAAGTTAGGGGTACCTTATTCTGGCAAGGATGCTACTATTTAGGGTGCTATATTAGGGCCCCCTATTGTCGGAAACTCCCATGTGGAATCCTGAACTAACTATCGACTCTTCGAGCGCTTAAAGGGCCCCGACCAACAAACCGAGACACTTGGCATGCCGACAAAGTCCCCAAAGGCCTAAACAACACCCTTCTGAAGTCTGGAAATTTCATGGGGCTACCTTATAGAACCCATAACCTTGGTTAAACCGAAAAAGGAACTACAATGGAGACTATAGGTAAGGCCCGAAGCTTCTACTGCCTGGTGTTTAGTAGGGAATCGGGGCATGAATCCCTATAGTAGTCCCTATAGAATCCCCAATAATAGTCTCCATAATCCATTCCCCCATTCCCTACTAAGAACCAGACAGAAGAAACTATATTCAGGCCCCTATACTCTTGTAGTAGCCCTTTAAAGGAACGCTCCCCCTTACCATTCAGACAAGGACTATAGATACCACAGTCTAAGCCTTCAAACCCTAAACCCTATAGATCCCTTAAAGGAGCCCTTATACTACCGTTTAAAGGAACCCCAAAACCATAATCCATTCCCCAACTCCCTACTAAGAACCAGACAGTCCAAGCCGTCAGCCCGAAGCATCCTCAAAGGACCCGGAGGCCTGTGAGGCCACGCTGCGTCCGGGACTCGATGAACATTTCTGGGATGGTGGCTTTCAGAGGGTTTCTACATGGCTTTCCATGGTTTTTTGCAAAGGTAGTACAGTTCGGTTTTCAATCGGTGCTTGGGGGTCCTTATATCCTGCTGGGGATATTTGGGTTTGGGGGTCAGGGGACTTAAACAGCAAGGAAGGTTGTTAGCACCCTAATTTTGGCTCATAAGTGTGTGTAATGTATACTTGCGGAGTTTGTTCACTGGATCCCTGAAAGGATCATCCAAGGCGCAGATTCGCCAAAGCGTTTAAAGAAGCCCTACATGCCTTAGACTGTTGGAGCCTTAGACTGTTTGGGCACAAAGCATCTGTTGTTTGCAGTGTCTGCCGCATTGACGGAAGTTTATCTGAGCTCCTTGTGGCATCCCAGGGGTGCTGCGATTCAGCCTCATGTCAACATTGGAATCCTCAACCCGGGTCTTAGAAAATGCCATGCTTGAAGGTGCAGGGTGCTGACAAACAGTCCTGGACCCTGGAACCTCAAACCACTCTTGGAGTTCATGGGTAGATGTAACTGGGGTTGTAGGTCCCTAATAGGGGTTATACATTATGGTTTCCCTGCTGATACCCGCACTTATACGTATCCATGGACCTCCAAGCTGTAAACCCATCTCCCTTGGCAGAGGTCCAACATGAAGCAGACTGGGATCTGGAGTAGTTGAACACTTTTTGGACCTGTTCCTGAAAGGAACCATTATGACATGAAAGGGTATCCTTTTTTCTCCCTGGTTACTTCAAAGTCCATTGAAGCACGAATTCCTGCACTCCCTCCAATGTCAGGCCGCATGATGAGCTACGACCCGAACATAGCAGACCGGCATGTGTCTGGGCGGCCACACCCGAAGCCCGAAACCCTAAACCCTAAACCCTTAAAACCCTTAAACCTTGAACCCCTAAACCCCGAACCCCTAAACCCCAAACACTACACCCCAACCGCAAACCCCTAGACCCCAAACCCTAAACCCCAACCCCAAACCCCTAGACCCCAAACCCCTAAACCCCGAAACCCGAAACCCTGGCCCTATGTTTGGGGGCTACCAGGACCGGCTTCCTGTGAGGTTTTATGAGAGTAATATAGGGTTCCTTTAAAGGGTTCTATAAGGGGGGATCGATAGTAGGGTTCTAAAATATGGGGGCTTACATAATTACCAAAAGTATTTGGGGGGGTTTCCTTATCATAAATATTGTATAATGGGCACCAAATCCCCTATTCTAATTATTAAGGTCCCTACAGTACCAGGTTTAGGGTTGAGGATTTCAGGGAATGGGGTTTAGGGGTTGAAGGTACCTCGCTAAATCTGTCCGACATCAATCTCGTGAACTCTCGGGATTTAGAGCACCAGTCTGATCCTCCGATGGTTGCATATGGCAGTTTCCGAAAATTGGGGGTACCTTATTTTGGGGTCCTTATAATAGGGATCCTACTCTTTAGGGTACTATATTAGGGTCCCCTATTTTCGGAAACTCCCATATGTTTTTCAAGCCCGAAACTGAAGCTGCTACATGATTCCTGCAAGCTTTCTTCTCGCGGGAGCTCTTGAACATGACAAGTTCGGACCCCACGTCAGGTTCTGTCCTTAAAATATGTATATGTATATATGTATATACATACAAATAATACATACTTTCGCTTTCCTCGTTGCCAAAGGTCCAGCTTCGGCTAACGTAAATGAGGACAGATCTTTAATGATCCGGCATCTCTGCTGCACTTGTTGTGCATCCCCCCTCGCGGGCCACAGGCCCCCGGCACGAATGCCCAACGCAGGGCTCGGTCACTGGCACTTAGTGTAGAGGAAAAGATAGGAGTCCGTTCCCATCCTATCCGCCTCCTCCTCAGAAATGCGATAACCAGGATTGTTATCATCAGCATGATACACCATATGATCATGGGAACTGTAAAGTAGCGCCGTGTAGTGACCTGCATCAGGGTGTGTTCCCCAATGCACCAAAACGGAACTCAGCTGGTATTGCACATGCGTGACGCTCAGCATTTCACCAAACACCGGAAGCATGACACTACGCTCAGCCTCAATCTTAAGCCAGATAATACATACATACATAGCTACATACCTATATATGCATGTTTATACCTGTCTGCAAAAGTATATGAGAATACATGAACAACTACAAATGCTAGTATATCCGACGGGACAACACATTTCCGGATTCCGTCTGAGTTTGCTGTTTTTTCCGCCCCTTTAAAGCTGAGCGGAAGAGAAGAAAGGGCACTCGTCGCGTTGGAAGGGCTCTCGGCGTGTACACTGAACCTCAAAACCCCAAGGTTACATGTTCACCCTGAGGACCCTTACGGCTAATAATATAGGGGCCTAAATAATTACCAATACTATTTTTTGGGGGCTCCTTAATTATTTAAGGGCTGCCGCCACTGCCGCCGACCCCGAAAGCTGAGAGGTGACTATCCAAGGAAGGCAGCAGGTGTTGAAAGCAGTCAACCATGCATTGCTACAAGTGGGCCGCGTAAAACCGGTTCGGGCCGAGTCGGGCCGAGTAGGGCCGGTTAGGGCTGTGTGGGGTTGGCCGGTTCGGGCCGAGTGGGGCCGAGTAGGGCCGGTTAGGGCTGAGTGGGGTTGGGGAGGGGTTGGGCATGCATTGGGATTCAATTAAAAATTACTCTAAGACGCCCTGGCATTGGGATTCAATTAAATTACTCTCAGACTAGGGCCTGGCTACAAGGATAGGCCAAGTGGGGCCGCGTGGGGCCCGTTCGGGCCGAGTAGGGCCGGTTAGGGCTGAGTGGGGTTGGGGAGGGGTTGGGCATGCATTGGGAGAAATGACCAGGCCCTGGCTACAAGGATAGGCTAAGTGGGGCCGAGTAGGGCCGGTTAGGGTTGGGGAGGGGTTGGGCATGCATTGGGATTCCCTTAAATTGCTCTTTTTTGTCTCGGCCCTGGCTAGGCCAAGGGCCGCGTGGGGCCGGTTCGGGCCGAGTGGGGCCGAGTAGGGCCGGTCAAGGCTGAGTGGGGTTGGGGAGGGGTTGGGCATGCATTAGGATTCCATTATCTTACTCTCAAACTAGGCCCTGGCTACAAGGATAGGCCAAGTGGGGCCGGTTCAGGCCGAGTGGGGCCGAGTAGGGCCGAGTATGCATTGGGATTCAATTAAACAAGTCTAAGACTACTTGGGGCCGGTTAGGGCCGAGTAGGCCGCGTGGGGCCGGTTAGGGCCGAGTGGGGAACAGCGGCTCTGCTACATGCGATGGCCNATGCATTGGGATTCAATTAAACAAGTCTAAGACTACTTGGGGCCGGTTAGGGCCGAGTAGGCCGCGTGGGGCCGGTTAGGGCCGAGTGGGGAACAGCGGCTCTGCTACATGCGATGGCCGCGTGAACAGTGGCAGCTCTACCTGCCCACTTGAACAGTGGACGCGTGCAAGGTTGCGCATAATGGAACTGACGCCGAAGCAAGTCTAACTTCTGGGCGCCGCCCCAGCGGGGTCGGCGGATACATATATACATATATAAATATATACATATATACATATATACATATATACATATATACATATATACATACGTAGATGTGTATATATATATATATATATACATATATACATACATATATACATACATACATACATACATATATATATATACATATACATATATGTACATATATACATACATATATATATGTACATATATATATGTACATATATATACATATATATACATATATATACATATATATACATATATACATAGACATATACATAGACATAGACATACACATATACATATACGCATACATATACATATACATACACATATACATATGCATATACATAGACATAGACATAGTCANTACATATATATACATATATATACATATATATACATATATATACATATATATACATATATATACATATATATATACACATATATATATAACATGTATATACATGTATATATATATATATATATATATATATATATATATTCACCATACATATATACATAAATACATATTTACATACATATATACACATACATATACATACACATATACATATACATATACATATACATATACATATACATATACATATACATATACACATACATAGACACATACATAGACATATACACATATACACATACACACAGACACACATATACACATATACACATATACAGATATACATATATATACAGATATATATATATATCAAGATGTGTATATCATGTCTCCTAATTATCGGTATGGTGGGTAGGAATTAGGAGATCAGTTTTGCGATCGTAGGAACAGCCGTGCGATGTTCATCCGTGGCCATTTTGGCGCTTAGCCGATCGGCCCATATCTAAAAGATTCCACCCACTCCGCCCTTTTATTGATTTCGACGTTGATATGGCTGATCCTCTGCGGCAAGCCCAAGATCGGGTTGGGTTGCAGGCTCTTGCTTACGGCTCATACGATGAGCTCTGTCGGCCGTGTGTAGACTGCGGTCTATACACAGGCTGCTTCTGCGACGGCGACGGTCAAGAATTTTACGCGGCCGATCGACCGCAAGGGCAAGGGCCGCAAGGGCAAGGGCCAGGGCAAGATGAAGGATCACGTCGCCTTCGTGAACAAGGGCCGCTGGGGCAAAGGCCGCTGGGGCAAAGGCCGCTGGAACAAGGGCCAGGGCACGGATGACGTCGCCTTCGCCTTCGTTAACAAGGGCCGCAAGGAGGGCCAGAACCGCTCACCACTTCCAAGGCGCCGACAGCGTACCTGAGCCACAAGCTTGCCGGGTGCTAGGAAAATATGAGCCGTGCNGATGCTGACTGAGTCAGACAGAGACAGCGCCAAGGTCGTGCTGCGGTGGACTCGAGCAGCTGTCCAGGCGCGGGACCTATGGAAGAGGTAGATAACAGCAGCCATGTCCCAGAGATTTTCGCCAATCAGTCCGACTTCATCCTAAACCCCTAAAACCCTAAATAGAAAAATCAAAGCATGTAGCATTTAAAAAAATATTGGCTGCCTTAAATACATAGGCAAATCCCATACCAAATATAATCAAAATCCTAAAAATAATAAAAAGGATAGACCGCGAACAAATA